>JAQFYT010000419.1:0-25820 GCA_034694925.1 Ceratophysella denticulata
CGGAGCCTTAGGGAATTATATTATTAATCACGATTAAATTAATATTTTGCCGATTTCCATCTCAGCCCCTCCTCTCATCCCTCCCTCTCAACTCTGGCTCTCCTTCTCAGTCCTGTGAATGGTCCACACTCTCCGCGCTCGATATTGGGAAGAATAGGGCAGCTTTTAGTTGAATAACAACGTGCTATCGCGGCGGCTATTAGCCGCAACGTTTATACGACCCTTAAGTACTCATTTGGTTTATTTCTGAATATATTTACACAGAGACAGGAGATCCCGTGACATATCTTGCCAACATTGTGTAATGACGACAAGAGCACGAACACAGTCAGCTGGTGACTACTCACATGGGGAGAGTTACCAGGGAGGGAACAAGTTCTCAGCGCGCCCGAGTCAGGCCGAACGGAGTAAGTATTATGCAGGAGCCAAGTTCGACACAATTCCATCCTTGTCTGACCTCCCCACGCCTCCTCGTCACTGGACTGGCCCAGCAGCCCGATCTCAGTCAACCCCTTCTTCGCCTGTGCCCATTCCCACCAAACCGTCGGCCGGGATTAGTCTTGACATGGGCTCACTCTTTGGTCCACGACCTCAGCCCAGCTGTGATAAGGGTCAACACGGAGGAATACTGAAGTCTGCTTCGCTTCCTGGACAATCCGGAGAGCTACAACTTGTTGCCAAGGGAGGAGAGTTGAAGGTGAACTCGGTGATTTCTGCTTCGGAGCCAAGGGCGTCAGAGGTGTTCAAAACACCACAAAACAAGAAGGTGCGGTCAGTTATGCAAACTCCGACCAAGCCTCAAGCTTCCAACTCGCCCAGCCCCAGCCTAAATCAAGTGACGTCAAATCAACGGCCAGTCACTCCAAGTGAAGGAAAACAGCGTTCACCCGCGAGAGGTATCAGTGGTCTCGATCTCATGGAAATGCTCCTCAGAGCATCTCCAACCAAAAATGGACAAGACTTAAAGACCACCCATTCCGTCGTGAAAATGTCTCCAGTCAAAATGGCCTCACCGTGTCACCTTCAGCTTGGTTCCCCTCAAAACCAGTACAAAGATGTTTCGGATCATTTGAAGTCAATCCTCAAAGTCTCTGCATAAAAAATGCTCTGCCCTCATGGATCTGACTTTGAATCAACTACAAATGGACCTGTTTTGTTTACAACGCTCTTAAAGTTATGGATTGGATTCAACGCAAAAAAAAACTTTCTACCAAATCTTCTATTTTTTATTGCTGCCAACGAATACTACTCTCCTAGCCAATATGAGTATGAAATCTACTGTGTGTACCTATCCAATTCCTCGTAGTGATTTTAATTTATAACTTACGATTCCTCGAAATTAGCAATGCTTCAACCTACCTACTCCTACTCAATCAGTACAAACGAAAACATTTTATCTTAGACTTTAGTTTTCCGATTCCGATTTATGATCGATTTTTGACAACTCGAAATTCAGTTTTATTTAATTTCTATTTTCTGTATATACTGTTGGTCTCATGAGAATTTGATTAGGCTTGTCTATATTGTATATCAATTTTACTCTTGACTATTGTACAACTATTATTTTATAACTTAATCTCTTGTCTTGAGATCTCAAACTCTTTTAACCTCTGCACTCTTTAAAAGTAAGTTTAGCTAAATGTTTAACTCTGTATATTCGGACTTATCTGGAAAATATTGATCAAAATCACACTCATCAGACATCGAAATTCAGCATTCAGCACCCACCACGCCCAAGCTTTGGATTCTCTCCACCGATTTCCGTCTCATCACAGATTTGATTTTACTTACGTTGGAATGAATGGACGCCACGCAGTGAAAAAGGAAGATTTGTGCTAGTTAGTCTGTAGAATGTACTACACACGTCGCAATTATTTAGTTTCAAGTTTAAGTATTACTACGTTTTGGAACGAGGCTTGAAGTCAAAAGTGCCGAAGCCAGGGAGAAACGTGATACGTGACTCTGTGAAGATTAGGCCAAGAAGATCAAGTGTTCTTATGACTGTTTATATGACAATGGCTCGAGTAAGGGAAGGTTGGACATGTTTACGTCTTTCATTTGACTCCAAAAAAAGGAAGATGTACCTAGAGTGCGACTTACTCGAGTGAGGCTGATTGCCATTTTAATAAGGGAAAAGGGTAATCAATGTGTCTAGGCAAAAGACTTGAAAATGACACTTATATAACACGAGTCGACACGGCGTTTTGCTAATATTTATGTTCAGACTTAAGTAGAACAAAACAAAGTGTAAACGGTGACTATCATTTAATAAGGTTGTCAATAGTCTTAAGTTTTTTTTTCTAATTTTTGTTCTGACTTCTAGTTAATCGGTACACATGACTATAAAACTGTTATGGAACTCGGACAGGTACGCAAAAACTCAAAGGGACGTATTGAACATCTTGTCGGTAATTGATGCCTGTTATACGTACTCTGGAAATATTTTGGGGCTATGCCAAAGACTTATATTTCAATAATTTTTTTGCTCTCACATTTGTGAAGCACGAGTCCATAAAAGTCCATATTTACAACAAATAGTTTTAAGAGATTAGGGTATCAAAGCGAATTCAGTCATGAATTCTTCAGTGAAACTACTTACTTTCTAGTCTCCCGAACTCTGTTTTTTCGTAATATCAATATTGAGCATTCCGTGCTGACAAATATGTATTTTTAATTAACGGCACGACTGAGTTTATTCGAAATGCCGTCGTTTTTTGTTTGTTTAATTGATTCGTACGAATTTGGACTTAATAATGGAAGTAAAGCTCTCTCAATTGGATTCTATTTTAATTTTCAAAAAAGTATCTTTAATAAATGTCGAACATAATGAGAGGCCAGGCAAAAGAAAGTAATAGTTACTCTGTGATATAAGTCAATTCACACACTATTAGTTAAGGTTAGGTTAAGGCTACAAAACGTACAAGACCTCAATAGAAGCCTAAGCGTTATTCTATCATTCATCATCACTGTTATCACCTCGTAAGCTGATATTTAGTCTCCATCATTTGTCCTTAAGTTGCCAAAACATTGTACTCGTTCAGTTGAATTAGATTTAATACCTATTAATACCTATGTATTGTACATTCAAACCTCGAATAAGTCGAAACCTAGTTTCTGACTCGGAGCTGGTTAGTCAAGCCGTGTGTGTCAATCAATATGAAATATCACGTTGACGAATGATTTTTGTCTGGTCAAGTTTGAAAGAATTCGTCAACGTGGTCCGTGCAATGAAGACCTGTGTTATTGTTAGTTATTATTATTGGCTGGATTTATGATTGGAAAAGAAACTGGAATGTGATTGTTGATATTTTCCAAAAAGAAATTGTAATCTCAAGTGACAGCTTCTCTGCATAAATATTTTAAATTATACCTCAAAGTGATGATGGCATTTAATGAAGGCAGTTCAAAGACTGAAATGACCTCCATTCTCATTGTTACCTGAGTTGAGTCGTACTAAAAATTGTTTTTAAACGTAAAACTAGTAATAATACCTGGTACTCCAGTTTAAATGGCAAACCCTCCTCCGAACTAATTGTAATTCGTTTTCTCTAGAAATTATATTTAAATTAGTTATACACAAAATTATAAGCTTCTTATTCTGAACCATTTGTTTCTTTTTCTCTGGATTGGATCAGGGCGGTCTCTGTTGACCAAACTGAGCAAAACAAAAATGCACAATTAGAGTTTTAATTATATTTGAGGCTACTTAAGAATTTGAGGTTGATGTTGATACCCTGTCGCGTCCTTAACTGTTAAAAATACTATGTTTCTTAAACGAGCTAAAAACCTATTTGGTAGGGTGAAGTGAGAGAAATCAAGTGTTTTCCTATATATGATATACTCAATTAGATGTAGAGACAGAAAGAGTCGGGAGCTACTAGGTTAAATTAATGTGATTAGCAGGGAACTACGACTATGGTATTAGAATGTTCTGACTTTAAAAAATAACTTTTTAGTTCAATGCCCAATTCGGCTCAACTACAAATCTATTGCCATAAGACTGAAGAGTCACGGGTAAAAAGTATGAAAAGGAAAACTACTGAGTTCAATACATCTCACAGCCCTGAACAAAATTTGGTCATGATGGGCCGAGTGTTTGTCTCAAGTAAATGTTTGAATTTTATTTTTTTACTGTGATTCTAAGAAATGGCATATAAACAAAAAAAAACTATTTTATTGTTTTTAACTTCCTGTGAGGATAATATAAATAATGTCAGACGGGCACAAGTACAAAAGAGTAATTCCCTGCTCACAACAATACAAATTAACAATAAATAACTATTTTTTAAGTCTTTCATAGCCATTAAGGAGTTGTTGGTGCAAGGACATTTGAATGGTCAAATGATTGACTGTTTTCGTAAGGAAGTGATATTTCGGATTGTGAGAAAGAAAAAACTGAGATTCGGGTTTTGTATTTAAAGCTTTAATAAGTCAGTTTGGCCTATAAACCTAAAAAGTATCAAAGCATCACTATTGTCAAGAATTCGAAATCTCGTCTTACGAATGCATTTAATTTAATGAGTACAAGAAAGGAAGGAAAGTCTCAGGTGTTAAGGAGTCAAATCCATTTCGCGTTATTTACTTAAGTCAAAAATCATTAGGTGTTAGTTGGAATGACATGCAGAACATGACTATGCAAATATATAAATATTCAGAAAAAAAATGTACCAAAAAATAATATTTGTGCTGCTATGCTTTTAAATGTCATCCAATATCAGTGTAAGTACGTCGAAATTTAGTAAAAATTGTTACTCTGACAGTAAACTCATGTAGTAAATTCAAAATCATGTGTATCTGTACTATCAGCGGTCCAACGAAATTACTCTAGGAATCCTAATGTTTAGTGTTACCAAATTGTAAATTCCAAACTGGTTAGTTTATAAACCTCTTTCAATTATAGGCAATAATTGTTACGTTTAAATTCTAGTGTTAAGGACAAACCCTTATGATACAAGTCCAAAAATACGAAGTAGGTTATTCAAATCATTCGACATATCAGTCATCAATACATCACATTAACTTTAAGTAATTTCCTTCAGACTTCCGGGTGTTAAGTGTCAAAATCATCTTTACTCAATATAATAATCAGTTACCCGTCTCATTGTACTTATTAAATATATACTTAAGTAATTTTAGTATAATTAAGTACCTATATCTACCTCAACAGATTGTAATTGGCATCAAACGTCAAAGGGTTTCAAAACACAACATTTTCGTTCAAATCACCTTGTACACTTTTAGTTACTTGCAATTAGTTAATTAATCAATTCGGATATTCGAGACTTCTATTGATATTTCAATTTTTGTAAATCAAAAAATCCTTATTTGGACATACCCTATTTCCCAAATTCTAATTCGCACCGAAAATCAATCCTATCCCGATTCGATATTTACCCAATTCGATCCAGAATTTTCTTTCCAAATTCCAAATTTTTCCGGGCACTCGGTCAAACGAGTGTCCAGGGTCCTTCGGGGCCCGAAAAAAAATTTCCGAAGAGCAAAAAAAATCTATGAATAATCTTAATTGGTTTTCATAGTCACAGCAATTCATGAATTGTCTGTGTATACGGAGTAACTTTAAGTTGCTTGAAGATGGAAGATCTAGCAAGGACATATAATGGAGTTGGATTGGACGATTGGAGGTCACTGCAATTCGGAGTTTCGGAGCTGGAGCCGCCATTCGCCTGCTGCCAAACGTCTCATTTGGAACGGGTTCAATATTTACCTTACACCTGAAGTGGATGACGTTAAACGCTTCGCATACCCCGTCGTTGTGGTGAACATGAACGGTATGGAAAATCTATTTTGGGATCACCGAATTTTTCCTTCGGTTATGAATGATCTCAGCAGCAGCAGCGGCGTCGGTGTAGCGTAAAAGGTAAAACTGCACACATACCTACTCAAGATCTGCGAGGCACAACAATAAGTTGAGATTTTGCAGTCGTTAGCGTTAACGGTAAGTTACGCTCCGGGGGCTGAACTACTTCTCATCTCATATGTGAAACGCATCTCAAATTATGCCGTTTGCATAAATCATACACGAATGAAATCGCAAACTCGGTCAGCCTTTAAATCGCAATTCTCTCTCGATGAACAAAAGGGCGAACATAAATGATTTTCAGGCTGATTCTATGATACCGTGTGCAGTAAGTTGCTATTATATCCTGAACCAATTTATTAGGTAAATATACTGATTTCCCACACTCACAAAAATAAATTCACATTTGACTTAAATTACGAATGTAATATATTAGACAATATTTTAATACATAGGCAAGTGTAGGTAACTAATATCTCCACTATATAATAGGCTAATGCTTCATTTTCATGGTATTTTTATTTTATTTACAACTTACAACCCGCCCACGTCAAATCTTTCCCGTTTTCAGGTAACTTTGTGCAGCGCCGGCTGAGTTTTTATTTCAAATCCAGGCATTTAATATTTAAAGCATATCTTCTTGCACTAATATTACACAAATAACACCAGAATAATATAGGTACCTAACCTATTAATGTTGACAATAACAATACTGTACAAATTCTAAGTGGATTATTACTGAAAATTCGAAGCGTCCTATGTAGAATTATGGGACAGGAATTATCATACCTCATTTGTACTTAAATTTTACCATTTTACCATGCTTACAGGAAAAATTGCTCACGTGAGTTTTTCGAGGTTTCGTCAATTAACTTTCATGATGGTGGAAGTGTCGAGTAGGTATACAAAAATATAAGTAGGGAGTACGGACATTTAAGCTGCTTGCTACATGCAAAGCAATTTGAGCAATAATGCAATGATTTAAGTAATAACAATAACAAAATGCTCGCGACCCAAAAAATAATCTAATTTATTGCATGTCTGCAATCCTAGAATTAGTAACCGTAACGAAATTAGCTGATAACTATTAATGCTAGGACGCGATGTTAATGCTATTAAGATTAACTATAAATCTCGAGGTTAGTCATTTTTACCCAAGCGCATTGCGTGATTTTACCACTGGATTTTACGCTCAATATTTACAGCTGCATGGGATACTGCATGGCTGGCGTTGTTTCGTCCATTATTCGTCTCTCCTGGAAGACGGATGATTGGTCTTCATGATCAAATACGTCAATCAATTCGTTGAAAATGGAGATGTAAAAATCGTTCTGTCCGAGTCCTGCCAAAGCTTTCTTTGAATTATCCCCGTAGTCCTTCAGGAGTTGATTTGCTTCTGACACGGCGTCACTTGTCGCAATTTCCTCTCGAATCTACATAAAAATAAACCAGGATGACGACGACAGTAAATGAGAGAACAATGACTGGGGTTGGTTAGTGGGCAGTAAAGATAAGTGGGTACTACAAACTTCCACTGTCGTAAATTATAAACGCTACTCCGTATAGAAAGTCATCATAAGGAAAACCCTCACCTGCTTGAGATCATCAAAGTCAAATCCAAGACCATCTTTTCTTGAAACGCCTCGACGCAGAAAGTTGAATGCCTGCGGATGCTTGGCTTGAAACAGGACGGCTGGAAGAGAGACGAGCAGAAATGGTGACGCCATCATTTCATGCTCATTCTCAAGGTCCGCCAGTTCCAAACCCAATTTGACAAAGAGCGTTAGATTTTGTACCAATTGTCGTATTCCTTTATTGAAATTCCGGTCACGGGTCAAATGTTGGTATGATGGAGGGAAGACCTTGAGTACCCCTGCCAGTCCTCCGGCAAAGTAGCCGGATGCTTTGATATTGTAGTCCGCCCAGTCCCGAACGCTCGCTTCGGAACTAGGAACAGCGGGTATCCAAATGGAAGAGTTGACCAGGTTGGAGAAGTAGGGCGCGGATGCAAAGTCTTCAACCCCTTGTGTCACACAGAGAAGAACTTGGTTGTTCTTGGTCTTTTCGGCAAAGTAAATGGCCTTGATGGCAAAGAAATCCCCGACCAGGACGGCATACTTATTACCCAAATGGAGCTGGGCTAATAAGCGCGAGTCTGTAATTCTATTGGTTGGAATGTTGATCACGGTTTGGTGATTGTCGGAAGAAAACATTCCAGCTTCCGCAGCATTTGACACGTAGTATAATTGTGACTCAAATTTTTCTCTTTGCTCTGATTCAATTGCGTCAGGCCTTATGAGGCTTCGACCGAAAATTGTAATCCAGTCATGGTAGGTCAGTTGACTCGGAACTTTACTTCTCTGGTGCTTGAAGTTTGTGAGCTCTCTAAAATAAACAAAGAAAGAAGTACATTTAAATGTAGGTACTTAAACTTACTGACTTCTCACCAGAATCTTTAAAGTTAAATGCAGAAACTCGATGCGCATGTTATCGTTCCGTTCAAAAATATTTGAAGCTAAAGGGAAATATATAAACGTGCACTAAGAAAGCAGAGTTTGCACTGCGAAATGGAGCTCAGCACCAAATCTGCCATGGAAGGTAATTTAATTTGAATCAGGTTCAGGTTAGGTTAGGTTAAAACGTTGGTGGGCGAGATGGATCCATTCTACAGGTGGGGTTATTTCTTGAAATACCCACAGGAACAGCAACCAACCTAACCTATAGGATTCTAGAGCAATTTTCCTTCGTTCGGAATTCCATTTCTCAGTGCAAAAGTCTATGATTTCAGTGCAGATTCAATATTTTCCAAAGAGTTCAATAAGCTAGACCTTGCCGGCAAGGCCTAGATTTATTGAACTCCTTGATTTTATTGTCACTCGAAACTATAGTTAAACTACAACGTATCGTATACACCGAAAGGCGAAATCGTTGAAACGAAAATTCAGCGGAAACGGGATAATTGGTGAGAGTCCTCCTAAGCATAATGCCATCCGAATTGGTTCAGTGATCATAAAATAGTTATCGGAGAGTTGAAATTTACCTCAACCTGACAACTAACATCTAAATGGTGGTCTAGCTTTGAAGGTTAGTGTTTCAAAGAGTTCTAAAATCACGGTTAACCTACTCGAGTAAAAAAGGAAACAATGCATTATATTTAATCACATCGGATACCTAATCTTGGTTAAAAGCCATTAAGTAAGGTAGGTCTTTCCTAAGTATAAGTCCAACTCGCGTAATATTCGATCGGATTACATGTGTGAAACGGCGTTAGAAAACCAGAAACCTGGTCAATTAAGGGCAATCCGTGAGAACACGCTTTAATTCATCTAACGATTATGTCCATAAGATACCATTACCAACTCGGCGTGAGATTTGAGTGGGGAGATGAACCAGTCGTTAGAAATCTTAAAATTTAATGCGCTTCACCGTTCACGAAATTAACTGAAACGAAACCGCACGAAATTCACTGAACAAATCTGAAGTCAATATGTAAATGAACGATTTAAAATTAAGTTTACAGTTGTAGTTATATACAATTTCAATATTTTAATGGCTCTGCGATAGATTTTTTATGCAAATACAGCGTCAAAAACTCCCGTTATGCATAATCATAATCACCAATCAGCATTCCAATAATTCCACAGTATAATTATATGTAGTGTTCGGGTTGCGGGTGCTGCCGGATTGCAAAAGAGATTATGCAGATTGAGGTTTGTGGCTGAACTAATAGAAGACAATGAACGCTGAAATGGTTTGAATAGTTGAATATAAGACCATTATCGATTAGCTTGACCGATTATTCATAACTACGGCCGTCATCCAAAGCGCTGTATTCTTATCAGGAAACCAATCAGTGAACACTGAATACCACTTCAGCTACAGTTTAGGCAGTGTTAAGTACTAACTGCTAAAATTATATATCCATCATAGCAGTACTCTTTTTCCACATATTCCTCATTTATTCCAGTACTTGCGCTGCGCTGCGTGTTCTTTGCGTGAAAGCGTGGTTGGATGAATGACAATAACCTGTTTGTCCTGAAAATGAGGCGTCGCATCGGGGCTTTTGGGGAGCTTATGCCCAGCATAATGGATCGGAATTCCGCAATCGTTGCGTAAATTAAAATGATTTGTTTTTTCGCTCTAGATTGTGCCACAATCACAATCACGAATGCACACTTCAATTTCTAAGTAGAAATTCCAATAGAAACAGGGAATGCGATAGCGTGTTTTGGCGGCTACAAGTATTCCGAACGGAATCCGATCTTAATTCGGTTTTGAAATACCAAAACATGATATTTGCTCAATTTTTTTTACCCAATTCGGTTAATGAATACCAAGAAATTTCGAAATTTTAAGAATTCAATACGCGACTTACCTTTCGACAATATAACGAACCGGATGCGAGGACTGCAAAATAAGCTGTGTTTTGTCAGCAATATCCAGATTGTCAGAAACGGGTTCTGAACCTCCATTTCCAGTAGACGCTCGACCAATCAGATATTGAATATTCGGAGGAGCAGTGCGAACTCCATCTCTTTCATAAACTTTGCTCAGAATCTCAGAAATCTTATCACGTTGTCGCTGTCTCGGAGGAACGTCAGAACTTGTCGAAGACGTAGAAACCCGAGCCGCTTTAGGAAATACTTCAGCTCCCAAGCTCAATAAATCCGATCGCAGCACTTGCTGCAATGCGCTCCACCGAGGCTTCCACATCGTTGAGATAAGGAATATAAATTTCTGCGGCGAGAGAGAAATCCAAACTATCAAAACTCGAAACGACGATAACTTCAAGCCATGTCAACAGTGAAACTAGGACTAACTGGCTAAGGAAATGGAACACAGTAAATCAACGAACGAGACGAGACTGTTCTGTGCTGTGGTGTAGAACTTACATGATAGAGCAGTGTAGAAATAAGGTGTACCATAATAATAGCCTGCATGCCTGTACACACACCTTGAGTAAAAAATAAACTCCGTTCATCGACCGAGATTTACCAAAGCACGAAGACAAAGATAGGAGCATACGCTACGGCCACACGCTTCACATTTGTACTACCAATGCAAAGTACCTAATGAATTTCAATTGTCCTAAAAGTCATCCTTCGTGGACATGATGAATGCTTGATGATATCCGAGCCGAGGATTGCCTCAGGTCATGTAAATAT
Organism: Ceratophysella denticulata; assembly: GCA_034694925.1. Classification (NCBI taxonomy): domain Eukaryota; kingdom Metazoa; phylum Arthropoda; class Collembola; order Poduromorpha; family Hypogastruridae; genus Ceratophysella; species Ceratophysella denticulata. The sequence goes on from JAQFYT010000419.1 coordinate 10,984, forward strand.
CAATGTGAATAACCCTTCCAGGTAAGGAGTTCGTCTTCTACCTGTTCTCCAACTCTATTTATAACATTACCTTACCGACTACGTTTCTTTCAGAACACCACCTATTCTATGTATCTGTAATATCTCGTTCGTACAGCCTGTTCTGTTACCTGCGTAGCACGTCAATCAATTCATATTCTGGTACAGATGGAATCCTGAATTAACAACATTTTTATTGACTTAAAGAATATGTACTAATTTACAATTATTTTACTGCTGACAATGTCTTCCGGATTCTTTGGACATTACTTTTTCTGAATAATACAAACTACAATGAGTACTTAAATCCCAAATCAGACAACTCATACCACATGCCTACAACCGGAAATAAATTAAATAAATAAAGATACAGAATATAGATTTTACCAACAACGCCATGCCAGATCGGCCACCAGTTTAAAGAACCCTCAATTAATATCTTACAACGGAATCTAATAACCCAGTTGCAAAGACATTAGGCTGGAGATGCTTGAGAGGCGAGTTTCCACTCGGACAAAAGAGACTTCATGGCAGTACACATTTCGGTTTTATCTTGGTCAGCAGCATGTTTTTCCACGAGCATTAGGATTTGAAAACGGAGCTCTAGCAGTTTCCGAGTAGAAAACTTATCCGAAATACTAGCAGCCACCTGAAGCAGATTACCTAGCTGTTCTGCACATGTGTTTATAACTCCTATAAATAAAAAAAATAGAATGGTTTGTATTTTTGTATATTAGATTCGCAAAGGCTTTAAATATAAGGTATACAGTACAAGTTGACGCGAAATGAAACATCCCCCTGAGTCCTACTTCAGAAAATCGTCCAAAAACAAACATTATTTAAATACCAAAGACATTTGAAATTCCAGGTATTGAAAACAAGTTCTGAATGACAGGATTATCGACCCAGTTGATAAAGAGTTTTTCAATTTGTTTAATTTTGCATCGATTTAAACCGCTGGAAGAGCAAAAATTCACATTTTTTCACTATTTTGCGGTGTGTGCAGCGGCCACTTGTAAGAAAAGTCGAAATATTATTGAACCATTAGAGCCGCAATTAAAGCTTTAATTTGGTATATCAAATGCAAATGTCATTGCACGATTTTCGGGAGTATGACCTAGGGGGTGCACAAGATTTCGTTTCACCCTGTACACCAGCATCCGGATCCAGATCCAGATAGGGTGTTTGGTTGATTTGGTGTAAGAAAAACTAAACAGTGACGGTGACGGAAATCGAAACCGCGTCATAGTACTGGACACCGATAACCGTAACCACCTCTGGTAACAGAGCATAAAGTTTGATTTCAGCAATTCATAGTACCAAAAACCGGCATGACAATAATATAATTAAGGAATACTCTACCAATCAAATCACGGATAAGCACAACTAAATCCACGTTAACCTTAAGGTTTACATAGCCGTCGATAATTTGGATAATAGCGCATATCTGAAGTACTTATTATATGACTCACCTTTAGGTTCAGACTGCATTGGATTCTCCTCGGGTTCAGGTTCCACCTCATCTCTGATCAGAGGGAGATCCTCAGAGTCCTGTAATGGTTCCTCCGAATTTGGCAATTGAGTGCCTTTACTTCCCTGTTTTCGAGTCGGTTTCTTGTCTACACCCCTGCACCAGGCTGATTTAGAACGACGCATCTTGAAACCACTCGACCTTGGAGTTGGAACTTTGCTGGTGTACCCGCTCTCTGGTGTAATTGGGGCAGGTTGTTCACGAGCTATTTCATCGGTGGCTTCTCGTTTCTTCCGATCTTCAACAATTTCTAAATTACAAAGTATGCAAAAAAAAATACTGAATGAACTCAGTGAATTTTAATTGTAAACACGTAAAGCGCAAATGGCTGGAAAATCAAAATGAAGGCTTCTTTGCTGTATTCAGACTCACTCAAACATAGATCTTCGAAGTCCGAATCCATTTCAACATCAATGTGCGTGTGAGCAAAATCCTTTAATTCAAATGCTCGATGTCGGATTCTCTATACAATTCATAAAAACAAAACATATTAAAGATCTAAGTTACTGTTTTTTAATATTTGTTTCTGGTTTTCTCTTCAGCGAATTACCCGATCAGTGTCCGACTTAGCTGGATTATAGTTGAGTGCATTCGCCTTGATGAGCTCAATGTCGTCCAAGAATTGACGAGCGCTGTGATACTGCCCTTGGTTTACTTTGATCATCATTGTTTCCAAGTCCATTGGGTTCGAGATTATGTCAAGATAATCGGGTACTTCCTCTGTATCCACCGGCTTCGTAAATTCTGTGAATCTATAAACAGACAATTCAATTGTTCAAATTCAAATTATTGAAACCGTTAGGAACACGAGGTAAATGCTACTCTGTATCTGTAGAAACAAAAGAAACAATAAAAGTAGCAAGTAGCATCACATCACGTAGTCTGCATAAATAAGAATATCCATTTACTTACTTCTTATTCCGTGCGAGCTTAAAAATAATTTCACGAAGGAAAATTCGGAGCTCTCGTAGAATTTGGTTCTCAGTCCGCTCAATTCTATTTAATTCCTCAGCACTCAAACGTTTCGGCTCGAGCAGAGCATATTGAAGTTCTTCCTGAGTAGTGTTTGCTATACAAGGAGCTCGAATTTCCTGTGCTAGAGCGAATGCTTGCTTAAAAAATTCCTTGCGTTTTCGCATCGAGGGTGGATCCATTCCAACACTGGCATGGTTTTCGAAGAAAATACAAAGCTCCTCAGGCAGAATTTCTCGTACTGAAGCCATAATGAGGACTGGATTGCAGACAATCTTCTTCAATTCAGATTTAAGAATAATCCGGCCTTCGGGACTCAAATACTCATACACGTCATCCAGGCTAGGGATGTAGATAATGGAGGCAGCTGGGCGCCGAGTCGCTTCGGCGAACAGTATAGCCACCGCTTCACCTCCAATACCAATCATAGAAATGGAACGAACACTAAGGACGTGGATTGGAACAGTATTGTCGAATCCGTGAAGAACAGCTGGAATGACGTGTTCAAGAGCTTCTGGACAGTTAGTCTGGAACAAAAATGTTTTAGGGCTCGGTTCCTTGAAACTAGGAACTTTGACAGGAAATGTTTCAGTCAGATGCTTCTGAATAGCTTCTACAATTTCCGAGAATAAAGGAATCAGTGCAGTTGGTAGTGGAAGAGCAGTGAAGGATTGGCTAAACACGGAGCGGTCTGTGGATCTGGAAACAATCGTCATTGCCTGATCCCAATCTTGGCGTTCCACCTAATCAAACAAAAAATTACATACATCCGGGTATACTAATACTACAGAATATTCGGGTAAATATCGGAAAAGAAAAGATTCATAATTTGATAAGGTTAAGTATCGACGTTTGCTGACCTTCACCGAATCATAATTCAGAAGCAATTTCTGATTCGTAGAATATATTTGAGGGTAGCTTCGTCGCAAGGCACACATACTGGATTCCGAACAGAGTAATTTCAAGTCAGCTCCACTATATCCAACGGCCAAAACCGCCAGATCCTCCAACAACTCATCTGGAACAACATTATTCTTCCAAGCGGAGACATTTACTTTCAAAATTTCTCGGCGTGCCTAGACCACATGAAAAAAAAAACAATTTATTCCATGCATTTCGCATGTCTCTATGTCCCATCGGGCCTTTGGCCTCTGAAACGATCATTCATATGGAATGGTGTGTTGTGTTATATGATATTTTAATTTAAATTTAAATATCGATGCATAATGTTGTGCTATATGATATTTAAATTTAAATATCGATGCAAAATCGTGTACTTACCGCGTAAGAAGGTAGAAAGAATTGGAATTCATGGTCGAATCGTCCAGGTCGGCGAAGGGCTGGGTCCAAGGAATCGATGCGGTTTGTGGCTCCGATAACAATAACGTCACCGCGATCCTTGAGTCCATCCATCTCAGCCAAAAGTGTGGACACAATGGAATTGTGAATTTGATCCGTCTTGCTGGAACGAACCGGAGCAAGACCGTCAATTTCATCAAAGAAAATTATACTTGGTTGCTTCTGAGATGCCTGCTCAAAGAGAAGTTTGAGCTGTCTCTCCGACTCGCCGATCCACCTGAAGTCAAGGAATGAACATTTGACATTACCTAAATGCATTATGCATTAAATTAAATTATTGTATTGTAATAGTGGACAATTATGTACGTTTGTGACAAGTAAAAAAAACCACTTCAACTTTAACTAAATCAACAATCCGTAATCCGTATGTCTATGTCATAAAGAAACCTAGCTTACTTGTTCAGAATATCCGCTCCTTTCCTCATAAAGAATGATACTTCGAGCCCACCAATTTTTGAAGCTTCTGAAGCAAGTGCACGAGCCAAGAGGGTTTTACCAGTTCCAGGAGGCCCATGAAACAAGATCCCTCTCGGTGGTGTAATATTTCTGTTCTTGAAGAATTCCTTGTAAATTATAGGAAATATGACCATTTCCTTCAACTTGTCAATTTGTACTTCCAGTCCACCCACAGATGAGAAGTTTACAGAGGAATCCAGGGCAATGGGCTGAAGGTCACCTGTCAACCCGTTCTTCTGTTTCCCTCCATTCATCTCAAACATCATTTCAAATTTAGACCTCTTGATTCTCTTCTTCGGCTGACCATCTTCCGAATCCGAGTCACTTGAAGATGAAGAACTACCGTCACTGTTGTCACTGTTAACTCTCCGGCCCCGACGTCTCCGCTTCAGAATAGATCTCCCAAATCTAGACAAATTCTTTTTCTGTGGTGAAATTGCTTCATACCGCTTCACTGTTCTTCGGAGTCGTTTTGAGATGGGTTCTTCGGATTTCTCTGACTTCTGACTCTCCCGATAATTGATTACCCGACGTGATCTACGACGGTCTGGTCCTTTGACTCGTGTGTAAAGGTCCTAAATTCATAACAAATAGAGGCAAATTAGGTGTCAATGTCAATTAATTTCGGTTAAAAAGGTGCAGGTTAACATTGTAGGATGAGCTCATACGTCACTGGACTCGTGACTCTCTTCCTCTTCTTCTTCCTCAGTTTCATTCCCCTCTTCATCCTCGTGAACTCCGTTGTTGTCAACCTCTGGAGCCACGTAGTCCTCGTCCTCATCTGCCTCCTCATCTTTCACTTCCTCTTTCAAGGCCCCACGTTGAGCATTCCGGCGTGAGGGATAACCCCGAGCTTCGGGTCCACCACCAAGAATCCAGGACTCATTCAGAGGATTAGTACGGGCTCTAGTGGATCGACGCAGAGGACCCGTGAAGCCTTCTTCGGCTTCTTCCTGTTTTACTACTTCCTCATCACCATCACCATCATCACCTGACGTTGACTCAATTTTCAATCTTAATGACTGATGTGGGGGAAAAAAGACAAACATATTATATTGCTTGTTAAAAATAATCAATAACTCTGTAAACCTCTGACAGTTTAATCAAATCTAAGAAACACCATCAACTATCTGACACGAAACTTGACAATTGACATTATTGACCATATGTATATGTTACGGTTCGGATATAATCTTGGTTCTGTTATAACCGAACCGGTTCGTATTCGTATATAATATTGTATTCGGTTGTCGCCAATTAAGTACCATAATCAAACAAATTCGAAATTGATAATTATTGGATCTGAACCGGAGTTTAGCGCCATTTTTAACAGTGTAATTAGTTTTAACCTCAGCAGAATATTTTTTTCTTCGTCAAATGACTCTGACCCGTCTTGGAGCGCTTCCAATTAACATGTAATTTTAATTTAACAATGCTGCTGCATGTTAGAAATGTTTACGAGTACACCTTTAGAAACAGCGCCAAATTCTAGTCCAGATTCCATAATTAACGAATTCTGGTCCAGATTCCATAATTAACGGAAAACGGAACAGAACCAAGATTATATCCGAACCGTAACATATACATTCGACTTGATTGATTGGGCTGCCGCCATGTCAATAAATCTTTATTATTATCAAATTAAATATTAGCCCTCAATAATTTGAATTATCGTCCAACAACCGTTCACCATCGGGTCATCGACGGCTAAATTAAATATTTTCTAAAAAAACTTGTTCATGGCATTATTCCGCTATCCCACCCCACTATGCGTTCCGTTGCACTCATGAATGTGTAAAGCTAAAGGAATAAATCATAAGCAAATAAATTAAATGTCACTCGCTACTCGCTTACTTTAGTAGAGTTTTTGGCTTCTTGTTCTAGGTAAAGGTCTCGTTGCCTGGGTGTGAGGGTTCTGCGTCTTTTGGTTGTGGAATGGGAATGACCATTATTGGTGACATGAGTATGGGCATGAGTCCTTTGTGACCGGGAGCTCCTGTTAGTGCCAGTCGTGGACGCAGTTGAGGCTGAATGTGGACTGAGTATCTCGTGGTTGACAGAGCTCCTTGTTTTCCTGGGACTTGACACAGTAGTGCTCACAGTGGGCATTATGAGTGAGTAGTCCTTCCCCTCGCCGTCACCTTCTGACTCTGACGTCGTGAAGCCCGAGACCGAGAACGGCTGCTCGTCCCCAGACAGTTCCACACGGACCATGCCCTCCCTTGACCTCTTCACTATATGATATACGGGCAATTGGGCGTCTGTTGTAGGTCTACAGGTGACAGGAAACACGCTACTGAATATGCTAACCGGTGGTATCGCTCAGGTGTCAGCTCAGAAGAATGGAAAACAAAGTGACGAACGAAGAGCACTGACTAGGACGATGTCCTATCAAAATAATTAGCAAATAATTAGATTCTGATTTGAAGCTGTTGTATTGAGTGCTCCTGATAGCGAACGAACAACGGAAGAGCGAAATGAGCGGGATGCGGGATTCAGAGAGACGTTTTGCAACACAACAAAGCACACAGCTCGTGAATGGTGAATGGGTATTGGGATTTCGACACGCACACCTTATTCAGCCTCTTACGGGGTACAGCACTTACAGTTACAGCTTATTATGCATTATGGCATAGCACAGCTTAGCTCGTCGCATAACAGAACAGACAAAAATGAAAACATAATGATTTGATCTTGCGTTGTTGATTGATATTATTGATACATTACATAACCTGATACCTATTATGTCGAATTTTAAATTAAAGATTAATTTTAAAAAAGCAAAAAAATGATACTTATGTATTTGGCAGATGGGAAAAATTATTCAAAAAATAATGAATTTGCATTACATAATACATAATGCCAATTGAACTCATAAAAATTTCAGGCTAAAAATAGGAATTATGCAACATCGATGGGAATGTTCAAGTAACCGAGATCGGTAAATTACAAATTTGTTTGTTTTAATAGTTATAATACGACACATCGACATTATGCATATGGCTCGGATTGGATTTATGTAATAGGTATGTAATTTATGCCAGGTGCCTACGTAACAATGACCTGAGATAATGGATATGATGTGATATGTGATGACTGATGACATGATCTACTGAATGAAACCTAGGCGAGAGCCATTTACGAAAACACAAACCGGGGATTCAAAATCATTCAAATTCATTCTTTCATTCACGTTTTTCATCGTATGTCAAAGTCAAGTCATGTATTTCAATTAATGTATCATTGTATCATCATCATCACAAAACAACACATGACACGGACAGGAGTTCCGCTGGCGAAGCACAGGGCTGAATCCGAAGTGCATTGAGTAATTAGAAAGGGTTGAGGGTTGAGGAAAAGGTTCCCGCTTCCAGGCTTATCCCGCGGAAAAGCCAGGATAGAACTGAGCACAGGAATCTAAAACAGAGTATGAGACGCACCCACCCGGTGTGTATTGGCCTGTCAGTAAAAACTTCTTATAACTGTAGCACGAACTTTACACAAATACACGGTCAAATTTGTAATTTTAATTAATTCTAGTTATTATCGGCCTCGTCAGAGACATCCACCCGTTTTGTCAACTAAATCTAAATTGAATAGCATTAAATTTTGCTTTTGACACCACAATTACCATTTACATATTTGTATGAATACTATTTATTTGCTCATCATTGCTCCAGAAGTGCTACGGAATTTATCGTTCTCGACAGATATTCAGCGAAGATCAATTTCTAGATTTGATAACCTAACTTAACCTTCATACATATATGAGCCAAACCGTAGCACGGCAATACCGTCTAGTCTATTAAAATTCTGTATAATAGTACATACGCCGTTTAATAAATATAATTGCGCGTTGAGAAAATGAAATATGCACTGATATAAGATAAAGAAATTAGGCGATAATTATACATACCTACTTACATATTCAGTTGGCGATATATACTTCTATTTGTAGGACGTAATTATATTAGCGAGTCAAACACACCATCTATCTTCCAGAATTTTGGATTTGTGGATCAGAGATACCTATCATCACCATGATGCCATTAGCTTAAGAATTATTATATTCTTACTATTGCCTATTCTTGCTTTAGCGCGATCAGTTCACATACTAATGTAGCATATTCTTTCGAAGATGAATCCACGCAAGAAGCTAAAATTAAAAAATTGAATAAACTGACATACGATCAAAAATGGAATTCCATTGTTAACTTCTCTTCTAAATATTTAATTTTATTTTTCGTGATGTTTTATCTTCTCAACCGCACCAGTCCTGACATTCGCCAGTATTTAAATTAAGATTCATTTTTTACATAATTTATTGCGTTTGTTGTTTTATTTAACCTACTCGATTTCTTTCTTTATTGTATTGCGTTGCATACTCCGAAGTTTAGAAATACATTTTCATAGCACAACATTCAATTCTGTTCATTCGTATCGAAACTTCTATTGATAGGTTAGGCTTCTTCAAAGTGACGCCATTTTTGTCCAGGCTAGCTTAATATAGCTAAATTAAACTTTCAGACCTCGGCTTGGAATCGAATCGAACTAACGTCCCGGCTATATGTAGATTACAATTTACAAATGGTCATGCCGGAAACTCGTGTAAACCACCAGCGCTATACATATAGATTTCATTTAGTGAGGGTAAGTATATTCTTCCACACAACAACATATATGTTTACCCGGTTATAATTAAATTATAAGTAGTGATTTTCGGATAAATTGTCGGAGATATTAGGAATTGTTAATAAGATAATAATTGTGTCTTTGTGTCCGCCGCGCCGTGCCTTCATATGATAGTTATAGATAATATTGGTAGGCGCCATTCACCGTGCTCATTTTTGCTCTACGGCTCTGGAACGGTCAAAAATGACGATGACACACAATTTCCATTGGTAATACCTACATACTAGGTATTTATATTTGGATATAGGTATGAATCATAGTGAATGTACACATCGTAGTGCAGTATGTTGCAGCGACTCTGAAGGGCCAAAAAAAAGAGAAAGAAACTAGGTAATTTTCTAACAAGGTAACCTTTCTAATGGTTACGGGAAATGAACGGTGGAATGCATGGTGAATGCAGGTGTAACCGTCAAAAGAAGTCCGAAATAAGTCTATTATTGGTTTAACGCCTGCAGTTGCAGTACCATTCACACTGGTTGTTGGATTGGAAGGGCGTCCCTAACGGCGGGCAGAGATATTGTCAACCTATATGCAGCCAACAGAGTAGCCACTCCAGGAGAGTCAAAGTACTTGGAGTATTTGGATGAGCGCAATGAGTGTGGCGCTTGGAGCGGTTGGCGCTAGAGGTGCGAGGATAAACAGGATTTGACGCTAAGGGCTAAGGACCGGCATCCATGTCACACCATTTGTACTACAGATAGTACCTATATGAATGTGTCGCAATACAAATTTGGTCAAAAATAACCAAAATAAGGCTCTCCGAACCCTAAACAAGAAATCACCGGAACTTACCCTTTTTATTCAATTCTAACCCCCTTTGCTTGGACCCACGCCACCCCCACCTTGTCTCTCAGTAGCATTTACTTCACGGCAGTAAAAGTGACACACAATTAATTACCGCAGTTAAAACTGGAATTTCATTGCATTTTACAAATATTTCCTTCAATTCAAACAATAATTCGACGCTTACCTTGCAAATTGTTGACGGACGACGGGATTGCGCACTCGTGCCGGTAAGATTTATCGAACATAATATATAGCGCACAACGAATATCTACGAAAAAACATATAGCACTCGTCCCATAGCTACAAAAAAACAGCGCAGAAAACGTAGCTACAAAAAAAACATAGCGCTCAACGCATATCTACGAAAAACAGCGCTCGTCGCATAGGTACGAAAAACAGCTCTCAACGTTTAGCTATGAAAAACAGCGTTCAACGCATAGGTACGAAAAACATAACGCTCAACACATAGTTACAAAAAAGCTTAGCGCACAACGCATAGCTACAAAAAATATAGCTTAAAAATATAGCAGACATAAGAAACATGGGAGGCTCAATTACTTGATTTATGCGGTCCTATTTGATCAGACCACGTAAATCTAACGTGTAGAATGAACAATTAAAATATAACCTAACCTAACATAACAGGTTTTCGACCTCGCAGAAAATATATTTGTGCTTGTCGAGGTTGTCGCTGGTGTTTCGTATAAATATTTCTTATTTTCTCACGATTTACGTCAAATTGTAGCTTTGTATAGGTTGTGTAAAATCAACTTTTCCATAGTTAAATATATCTTACCTGGTTGATTCCAAACAACGGGCTCTACCCTTTACTTTTATGTGGTCACGTAGACACCCATCCATTGTCTCCACCGCGTCCATCCATTAGGAATTCGGGAATAGAATGTTCCATCCATTTATATTTCCAATCCATATGAGCTGTGGCATTCTGTGTAAACTATTAGTAGTGCTGCAAACGCAAACCCAAGGTGTCTTTGATCGTACAAATTATTTTCTGCCAATTAATTACCGTTTCCTAACACAGGTAACATCTGAATTATTATGGATATCTACGCTAAATTAAAAGTGCCAGAAGAACATACTCAACCAGGAAGGTAAGAATACAAAAAATTACAATCAATTTCAATATTTTGTAGTACAACATTTTTCCTGAACTCTGCGTGCCTGTAAGATTTTTTGTTGCTGAGGTTAGGTTAAATATTTGATGGTATTACAAAGTCCCATGTCAGGAATTCAAATACGCTTCTGAAAACCCTAACCAAACATAAAAAAAATTTACGGGCCCACAAAGATAAGGAATTGTTTATCGATACTCTCTGGTCTCACTCAACATTTGTGCCCTAGTCTGCAATTTAGAAAATGCATAATTTACATTTCATTTTGAGTTCTCCTATTGAGTGAGCCATTGGGCGGGCAGCAGGGTTAGTAGTGCACTGTCAATTCTTGTCCGAAACCGGGGTAGGTACACGATGAACGTGAATTCTTCTACATATTTAGTTCAATTATTTAAATGCATATAATTGTTGCGACATAACGAATCGGCGACTAATATAGCGCGATCAAAGCATTGCCGAGTAAAACATAGCGTGCCATAAAACAGAGCCATTGGAACCTACCTATTAGACTCTGCGTACAAATCTGATGACGCATGTATTCTACAGCAAATATATTGTCTGCTGTCTCCCATCAAGTAAACAAGACCGTTGAAATTTGTAGAAAAATCCGACAAGCAAAAGTTTGTTAATTTGAGCAACTGCAACTTTTGTATAAACGTTATCTCCAAAATGGCAGGGTCGACTTCCAACTTCTAGGTCGTGTCAAAAGTATTCTATGGTTGATTTGACAGGTATGACCTGACCCTGACGATTTGGAGAGCTCTAGACAAGAGGTTTTAGTTTTGTTAAGGGTTAACGCAAAGCTGATTTTTCTCCAAAGGTCACCCATTTCTTTAACAATGGCATGAAAAAGTTTGTCAGAGTAATGTAATAGAGTAATGGCGATTACTAGAGTAATTTAGCTAAAAGTACAAGTACGTACTCCAGCATCAAGACGAACCCGCGGCGGCGTATCGTACGAGGGCTCCATCCGATGACGATAACCGACAGTGATCTGTTATTATATGGTCTACACAATTTTTGGTGCTGTTCAACTTTAGTTAGGTTGGGCTCAAAAACAAGCCCGACTTGACTGTGGAACTTAAGGTTATACAGCTTCAAAAATTGCGTAGACCAAATATTCCATGGGGTACCCTGACCGTCGATCACGTTGGCGTTGCCACACTATTTTTTGGTAGATCAGTAGTTTATTTGCCATGGCTAATTATTCCTTGACGGCCTGTTGGCTGTGTACCATTCAACCATTGAAAAATAGTACTAAAAGTACGGGATTTCGTTTGTCAACAGGATTTTTGAGCTGATGGAGAAAGAACAACAGCGGAAGGGGAAGGTAGAAATTAGTAGAGACGATTTGAAAGCCTTTTGGGAGAATCATCTCAATAACTCCATTTTTATCCGAGATTCTGAGATTCCACAGCCCAACTACGATCCAACAGCTACGGATCCAATGCCCGAACTCCCTGCCTTATCTTCAGACTCCATGAGCAATGGAACTGACGCTGCTCCAGCTTGCAACCAACCATTCTGTCGCCTTGGTTGCGTGTGCCTCTCCATCGAAACTAAAAATCGGGGAGTGTATATCAAAAAGAGCAAACGGTGGGACAACGGAGTTTACGACAATCACTGCCGTGACACTGGGGCTAACGAGGAGTGCTTGTTTGGATGCGTGTGTAAGCGTCGACCAGGACCAAAGAAGCTCAAACCAGAAAGTCAATGGGCCAAGCCTCACGTACCAAAAAAGTATCGTCTGGTAAGTTCTAAAATTTTATCAGTGCATGTCACAACATTTCTTTCACGATATATACCCATTATGGAGTTTTGCTGATTATCGAATAAACGACAATTGGTGCATCTATATGTGCTTCCGTATTATTTTCATTATATGATTTTGACAATAGGGTGACGATTGCGGCTACAGTCCTCTCGGTGAAAAGGAGGAGGAGGTGGAGACCGAAATTCCTATTACTAAGCGACAATCAAAACGGCCCTCAAGATACTGTCCTGACCAGAATAAATTTGCTCCACCGTAAGTTCCACAAAAAAATTATAATAATTATCAGCTCACTTTTGACTTGAGTTTTTTTTTTGAAAAAATTAATTTCCTTATGAGCTAATATTTTCAAAATGTTTGCCTTTTAGTGCACGGAAGAGAAGGGTCAAGTCTAAGACAGTTTGCCTCGATGCTTCCGCGGAATCGGATGCACGAGCTTCAGGGTACGAAATTGTCATATTTCCTTTGCATAAATGTAGCTTCTATGTATAGTACTTATATAAAATGATAATTTTGTATGTACAATCACAGGATGCCTACTGATGCTGCTGTCTCGGCGAACCGTGGACGAAAGCCTAACTGTAAAAATGGATCTGCAAACCAAACTGTTGAAGCTGGGTATGTAATTCGAATAGTCTCTGCAACTCCCTCATGATTGTATTTTATGTACCTTCGTTATCCACCAAATAACCATTTTTGTGACTTATTTTCTTTTTTTGTCAATTTCAGACCACCGCCGCCGCAGAGACAAAACATTCGCAAGAATGCTACAAATGTCGATTTTGTTACAAGTCAATCCAGTACTGATGCTATTCAAGCTAAGCTGGGGCCAAAGCCCAAACGTGCCGTCAGACCAAAGGAGCCCAAACCGCTAGCCCACTGTACATTTCTAAACAGTGAGTAATAACTGCAAAGTTTTATTTACCTTTATTTGAAAGTACAATTTAAAGTACACGCCCTAAGCCAGATTATTTCGTTTCTAATTTACAGTGGCAACTCCAGAAGACTGAAGTAATTCGCCACTTTTCAGTCACTCCAAGTTCCGGTTCAATAACAAATTCTGGCTTTGAATTTTCACCTGTACCTGTTAATAGTTTTCAAGTCTCTCAGCTTCCGGTTTCAAATGAGTCCATATGGCGAGATTCCAACCTGCTGTAACAACAGTCATGCTGGACATTGAAGTGGAGTGGAACCACTACTACTGCCTGGATATGTAAATACTATTCGTGCAAAAAAGATTTTTAATTATTTTTTTAAAAACTAAAGTTTAATGTTAATCTATTTTTTTGTATAAAGTGTATCAGTATTTTTTTTAAAACAGAATTCTGTTTAGTTATTCTAGTTTCCAATAAGTAAGTTATTCTAATAATTCTGTCAAGTTCCTAAGTTCAAGTCAGATTTGTGTAGGGAGCATGTGCAAATATTGTAACAATTTAAGTGGACATTAAGAAAACCACGTTAAAAATGTATATTATCCAATAGTAAGTATGCTTGTAAAATTGTAATACTATAACTGTAACTTTGACTTAATAATTTAAACTTTTATAATGTATTAAAATATGTATGTATTTAAGCGCTGGTATGGCTGCGCTATAACCTTATTTCGGAGCAACTAGCTCTTGTCTGACGCGATCCAAAGAAACAAAATCACAATCACACACGCCGACACCCATCATATCAATACTTTTAATGTTATAAATCATCAGCGATATTCGCCACTGATAATTTTTCAGCAATCAAAAGCATTTTTACAAAACTTCAAACAGGGATATGACCTTCATGAGTTCAGGACTGTGGTCAATTTTAACTGTCAATGTCAAGACGATATAGGGAATTTGAATGATGAACGAAAAAACGGAATTCACTGATTATTGCGTCCTCGATAATACTATGTCGAGAGCAGAAAATATGTAACAAAGAAAAATATAAAATTAAAGCAAATAGGAAGAATGAAAAATATAAACTTGCAATAACGGCAGCTGCAGCATAACTAGTTTAGCCAAGTAGGTAGGTATCTAATAACCTTAATTTGCTATTGAGTTGAGCAGATTAGTATACGGAACCTAAATGTTCTGGATAACGTATTTTATTGGTCAATATTTATAAATAATTAGTACAA
>JAQFYT010000420.1:0-25814 GCA_034694925.1 Ceratophysella denticulata
GCCTCAGGTCAAGCATTTAAATTATTAGAGATAGTGGGGAAATATTGAATCTGATAAAATTACCCCGTGGGACCAACGTTGTCGGCGTAACAGGATGGGTCGTCCGGTCTACAGTCTTTACAATTCTCTCCATTATCACCGCACTCGGAGACACTGAGAGAGATGACGCGGCTGTTTCTTACAGCCATGACTCGAAACCAAGCACCGGTGGTCACATACTTGTCCACGGACACCACCGCTACTGCTGTTCTAGCTCCGCCGAAGGACAACGTGGGCTTTCCACTCACGAGTTCCAAGGCAACAAAGTCCGAGCGACCGCCCGATTGCTCTCCAAAGTTATACACGAGGAGCGAGTGCTCTTTGTTAGTCGCGAAGATGATGGCTATGTCGTTGGTGCTCGAGTCGAGGGGAGGAAAGGTCATGTAGGATCCATAAGCAAATCCATAACCAGACTTCTCACAGTATTGTCCGTAAAACTGAGGAAGACATTTGCACTTGGGAAAGGCTGAGGAACCCACACACTCCCCGCCGTTGAGGCACGGATTGGGTCGACAGGCATCGCTCACAGAGACTTGACAGTACCGGCCGAAGAATCCTGGACGGCAGAGACAAAAGTACGAAGTTCCCTGTGATTTACACTCCGCTCCGTTTTTGCAGGGATTGACCTCACAGGCAGCTTGGCGTTCGATTTCACATCTTTTTCCATGCCGATGAGGGGGACATGTACACTGGTAGTCGTACCCGAGTTTTGAACAGGTTCCTCCAGCCTCACATGGACTAGGCAAGCAGGGTTCTTTACGTAGCTGGCATTTTTCACCTACACATAAAGCCACATTTTTTGATTATAAGGCCTGCGAAGGGAACAAACAGACACACTACCGAGAACAAACAAAAATCTTACCGTCAAATCCAGGGAGACATTGGCATGAAAACTCCAGTTGAATGGTTGGAGAGGACAAAATTAAGAGAGGAGTGTCAACGATTTTCCTGCTCGAATACGCTCGTAGAATTTGCGTACAGGAACCACCTATTTATGTATAGAAATGAACAGACTTACAATTAGTTACCGTTCCTAGAGAGTTTAGTTATAACAATCCGCCACTGGCTTACCGTTTTGACAGCTATGCCGACTGGAACATGGGGAATAGTTAATTGTCACGGCAGCTTCAAATAGGGATTCCAGCGTGTTCTTATGACCTGAGAGAAGGGTCGCAACGTTATTGGGCTCTTCATATTGAGTTCCAGATCCGACAGCAAATATTACATCAGTAGCGTTCTCGCCTTCCGCTATGCTAAAGACATGTGGCTCAGATCTAAATATTTGCCTGAAGAAGGCAAGAAGCTTTGAATAGCTTCTCAGAAGTACTTTCTGAGGGCTCGCGTCCCCGGTCAATCGCAAGATAACTGCATTATCGAGAGTGTGGTTATCAAGAGTTGAGACTTCCACGGTCATGGCTGAGACAACCCCGGGATGTCTCCCGTCCTCGCCCATGATCTTCAGAGAGTGTCTTCTTGTCGAAGTCGGTCTTTCCATAAAGAGTTCACAGCCTGTTGGGATGGAGAATACTTGATCCGTACTTTTCTCGAGATGACAGGAGTATTTTCCAACAGTGTCTGGATCAATCGGTTCCACAGAAGCCACTTTTTCTTTAGGAATACCGGTCTTGAAATTGGAGAGCATAATCAGAGCATTTCTGGGTTCAGACGGACAATCATTCTTGTCTTCGATCACGACCGTCACTTCCTGTCTGGATTTCAAAGGCGGAGAACCCCTGTCCTGGATTTCAACCACGAACTTGAGCTCAGGGTTCGTTTCCCGGTCAAAAGAAATGCTGGAAGTGACCTGGCCAGTTCTGGAGTCAACTTTGACACGAGACATTCCTGACCCACCCACAACAGTGTACGTGAAGGGCTCACCATTTGGTGGGAGGTCCGCATCCTGGGCTGTCAAAGTCATAATCTTCGTATTCGGCGGTTCGTTCTCATAGATGGCCCCTTGGGTGGATGTCAGAACGGGACCATTGTCATTCATGTCCAACACTGTCACACGGACTACTGTGGTCCCTGTTTGAGGAGGCTCCCCAATGTCCACAGCACCAATCGTGAGCGTGTGAGTGGCTTCTGTTTCACGGTCCAAACTTTCCGTCGTGTAAACGGATCCAGTTAGGGGATCAATTCGAAACGTTTTGTTCTGGTTCCCTTTCAGAATTTCATACGAGAATTGATTATTTGAAGGCCGGATGTCAATATCTGTGGCTTTAACGGTAAGGAGTTTGGAGCCGGGTGGCATGCCCTCACTCACGTTGACCGTGTAGACGTCTTTTTCAAATATAGGTGGATCGTTTCCGTCTTGAACTGTGATAATTATTTGGGCTTCATCGATGTCGTTCCCTCGAATGGAGCCTGCGTTCTTGGCCAAGACCGTGAGCACAACCCTGGATTGAGACTCCCGGTCGAGGCGGTGAGAAATGGTAATAGATCCCGTGTTGGAATTGATGGAGAACCCCCGGTCATTACTCGAACCCACCAAGAAGTAGTAGACAATACCGTCAGAGCCTGCGTCGTCGTCGGTTGCTTCCACAGTTCCGACGTAAGAGCCTATTGAAGCGGACTCGGAAATGGTGAAATGAAATGCAGGTTGGACAAATCGGGGAAGAAACTCGTTCACGCCTTCAATGGCGACCTTGACTCGGGTTGATCCAAATTGGTTGGAGTCAGGATTGGATGCCACGATTTCGAGAGAATACTCCCGGCGCTCCTCAAAGTCAAAGACTCGTCGGGATGTTATGAGTCCAGTGGTTTGGTTGATATGAAATAAGCCCTTGCCCGAACCTCCAACGATTCCATAGTGAATAATGCTAAACTTCGTAGAATCCTTGTCAGTGGCCATCATTTGGAGGACTGGAGAGTTCAGTGGAGCCATTTCCTTTATTCCGGCTTCGTAGAGGTTTTTGGAGAAGGTTGGGGCGTTATCTGTGGGCACAATGAATAAATTAGATTAAATATGGTGTTATTCAGCTGCGTAAGTCAATCATGTATTAGTAAAATTATAATTATTCGGCTGTTACCATTGATGTCAGTGAGAAGTATTGTTAGCTTGGCTTCGCTGGACAGGGAATGGTAGGCCATGTCACGTGCACCGATGCTCAAATTGTACTCTCTCTTGAGTTCATAGTCCAGCTCCTGATTAATACTTACAGCTCCACTCGTTGGATCAATTCTAAACTTCCCTGCCTCATTTCCACTCGTAAAGTTGTATTTAATTTGACCGTTTGGACCCGTATCCGCGTCCGTAGCGGTCACAGTCACTATTACACTTCCAAGTCCTTCATTTTCAGGGACTATTACCCGGTAGCTCAGGGAGCTGAAAGTGGGTGCATGGAGGTTAGGTCCAGTCACAACCAGGATCAGAGTAGTGAGAGCGAATTGAGGTGGAATTCCTTTGTCCACTGCTCGAATTTGCATTTCAAACTTCTGCAGTCGTTTCCCTTGTAGCTCCTCCATGACTTGAACCCATCCAGACTCTTTGTCAATGTCAAAGAGCTTGCTCCCATTTCCACCCACTGTAGAATACTCGATTTCGGCATTGATTCCGAAGTCCTGCTTGTCCGTTGCTTGGAGGCGTACCACCTTTTCACCGATCTTCATGGATTCCAAGACAGAGGAGAAGTAGGGGCTTTGCAGAAATTCAGGAGCATGCTTATTGCAGTCGAGCACATTTACCGTGACAGAGGTCTCAGAAGACATTGGGGGTTTCCCACTGTCCGTCGCAATTATCTCCAGGTTGTACTGATTCTCGGGAGAGGATTTCCTCTTACTCATTTTGTAGACGAGGCGCTTTTTGGAGAATACTTCTCCGCTCACAGGGTCCACACTAAAGAAGTCGGAGGGGTGTTTGAGCTGATAGGAGACGAGGGAGTTGGGACCCCGTTTGTCCTCATCAGTCGCTGTCACCTGGCCCACAAAAGCCACTTGCTGATTCCCCTCGGGAATGTTGAAACTGTAGTAGCTCTCCTCGTATTCTGGACTGCAATCCTACAAACAGGAAACAGAGCGTGTTAGAAATCGTTTGGGTAATTCTTTAGCTGTGCTAAGAAATCATATTCGACTTGGCTTACGTTCTCGTCTTGAATAGTGATGGTGACCAGTGTCTCGGCTCTCCAAGACCCGTCGATGGCAGCCACCCGAAGCAGATATTCGTCCTGAGTTTCCCTGTCCAGCATTCCACTCACGGTCACGTTTCCGCTGATTGGGTCAATGAGGAACTTGTTTCCCGGATTCTCCGTGAGTATGTAGGAACAATTAGCGTTCTCACCAATATCCTTGTCCACACTCGTCACCTGGATCACAAAGGTTCCGATCGGAACGTTCTCCGTCACATTCACGTTGAACAGCCGCGTGAAGCGTGATGGATTGTCTGCAAGCAAATATACATTTCCATCATGAATTTAGAGTCAACCAGTATACGACCGAGTGGGCCTAATATATATTTACCATTCTTATCTCCGACCAAAATGAGGAGAGAAGCAGACCCAGTTTGGGACGGAGTGCCCATGTCCACGGCCTCAACAGTCAGAGCGTACTGATCTCTTTCCTCGCGGTCCAACTTGGTCTTCGCATACACCTCCCCTGACTCCGCGTCCACTCCGAACAAGGTCCCCAGTGACAACTCACTCTCGCGACTCCACTGATAGCGAACCTTTCCATTCATCCCACTGTCTGGATCCGAGGCGAGAAGGGTGGTGATGTACTTAGGAGCCATTTCCTCCTCCAGCACAGTGACCTCGTTGAAGCTTTTCGAGAAAGCCGGCGCACAGTCGTTCTCATCTGTGACGTTGATATGGAGCGCCACGGAAGCGGCCAGTTTCGGGTTCTCCTCACTGCTTACTGTTACCCACAGCTCGTACACGCGAGCTACTTCGAAGTCCAAACCTGAGCTCGAGACCCGCACCTGCCCAGTCTTCTTGTCTACTTCAAATGCGTTTCCCAAGTTCCCGCCGCCAATATAGAACCTAAGCCCACTGCTGTTCGAACTTCCTTGTGCCTTGCCCGGAGCAGGCAAAGCTTCAATAGTGGTCACGAGCGTATTTCTGGTATTCTCTTTGTATGTAAATTCAGTCCGACCTGTAGTAATGCGAGGGAATTTCTTGGAATCCGTCACATCGACTTGTACATTAACCATGGAAGAAACTGGTTCCTTGAGGGAAGAGTCCGTTGCGTGTATTTCGAGCTCAAAAACCCGGTTAGCAGCGGCTCGAACGTGTCGTAATGTTTTTATGACTCCAGTACTTTGGCTAATTTGGAATTTGTCCGCATCCTGCCCACCCAAGTAGTAGCGAATCTTGCTCTCACTTCCAGACTGAATGTCAGACGTGGGAACACCGAAAACGTAGGTCCCTGTTCCAGCTCCATCCGGTATGATCACAGAGTACCCGTTAACAGCTGCGTCAGAAATAAACCGGAAACTCAGCATGATGGGCATAGTGCAAAGTCCGTTCTCAGAAAGAACCCATGGAAATTGGTACTTACCTTGGAAGGCCTTAAAGACGGCACTACTCGCTCTTGAATTTTCAACTCGAATGGTCACATTGGCAAAAATGGTGTGCGGATTGATTGGGTTTGAGTCTGAGGCTTCAGCTGTTAAGTGATATACTTGCCGCTCTTGATAATCAATACTTCTGGTGGTTACAATGACTCCAGAGTCTTCATCTACGGCGAATGGATTTCCACTTGAAAGTTTGTACCTTAAAATAGCAAAGATTCATCAATCCGTCGGCATGACTTGAAGTAAATATAACCCTGCGCATGTCGCGGGTTTTATGTACGGAATCATAGGCATACGATAAGATCAGTTGATCAATTCAAGAAGGCTACCTGATTCTAGAGTTGAGCCCTTGATCAGGGTCGGTGGCTCTGATTTGTGCGACGACAGAGCCCAGGGTTTCCTGGTCCTTGACCGAGAATTGGTAGCGGTTGTCGGGGAACACCTCGCTGCCCTGATCCCAGCGAGGAGCATTGTCATTATCGTCACTCACTAAGATTCGGATCATTCCTGTTCCCGTAAGTCGCGGTGTTCCTGAAATTAAATCGTTGAATCGTTTCATAAGATAAGCCTGCTTTGGAATGCTGTTCTTGGGCTTTCCGTTTTTACTGCAGCTTTACTATGCATGTTGGCTTTACTAGGCTGGCTGCTGGCTGAGGCGAGGGAAGAAGAGAGCCGAGTCATAAAAGACGAAACCGTATTTTTTTATAATAAAATACCGAAGGGAAATAATGTTGCTAGTCAGGTACATAAATCAGATGAGCCACTGACGGCACGGCAGACGAAGTATGGCTCTCGGCTGGACTCCATCAAGCATTTTGTTTTCCTAACTCATGCAACATGGTCTACCTGTGTGTGTGGAATCATTATACCCTGAGCCGCGGAGCAGTGCTCACTGGTTCACTCATACACACAGGCGGAGAGATAATACATCGCTTGAGATCTTCAACGAAAAACCTGTCTAGGATTAGGAGGAGGGAGTAGAAATACCTACGAAACGAACTGCTATGAACATATCCGTTGAAAACAACTAACGTACTTTCATCCCTGCTGTATAATCCTTGATCAAGTATCAAGTCACTTCAAACTTCAAACATGGTTTACCTACTCATTTTCACTTTTCCTTCTACCTTTTGATTTCAGTACGTTTGATTGACATTTTCCCAATTCCAAACTCTGACTACACTTCTGTGTCCGAAATTCACTTCCCAGTACGAGTATGCCTTAAGTAGTTCATTTCGTATGGAATTCGGAATTGCTGAATCAGGCCGAATTATAATTTATAGCCTCTCATCGAGTTCGCATGAATGTTAAAGTATCTTCTGGTTGAAATTAACTGTATACGAGTAGGTACAAGCCTGAAAGTTATATTGCTCAAGGAGTTATGCATTTCTTCGTGGCATTTTTATTTGAAAACGTTTATCCATACCATTGTTTAATCCTAAGCAGTCGGAATCGAGAAAGCCATCATGTGCGGCCTACCTAGCTTGCTCTACTCATAACACTGTACCTATATTGTCTTAGAAGGTTAAATTAGCAAGAAGTGCGCGATTCACACATGACACTTGCATCTGAGCAAAATTCTTGGTTCGATACGCAGGGCATTTTTAAGACAGTGGATACCACTGCAGAGATAAGTTTTGTGTAGTACCTACATAGGAGTCTAGGAGCATAGGTAAATGGTTTCTCCTGTTACTTGGTTCGATAATTAGGAATTTAATAACCGGAATTTCAAGCCCTCGTAACACGGCTCCACGCAGCAGGTAGGTGAAATGGTTTTCAGTCAGTAATGGTAAACGGAACCTCTGATCTGGAGAGTAACCCGAGCCGAGGAGGCAACAAATCACCAATTGAACACGCCATCTCACAAGCTTGTCTTCCAAACCCTGTTCTGGAAACCCTTTCATAGTTCCCAAGCACGTTTCTAATCCCAGGCACCTAACTTCGCTCCCACCCAGCCTCCTCGAAATGAGGCATCCGTAATCAGTACTCAATCTAACCAGGTAAGCAGTTTTTATACACCATGTCTCAAGATCAGTTGGCGGGAACTTCCTTTTCCGCCAATTCTAGAAACCCAAGTCGGTAAACTCGGTTCATGACATTGGTTCCGGAATCCGGATTCTGAAGTTCTACTTATTTGGTAATGAGGCGTTGCAGAACTCTCTAGCCGGGATTACCTGGACCAGCCAGAGAGAGCTGGCCTATTGTGGCTTGGCTCCGAGTTCGGAATGAATTATTGCCACGTACATCCGTACAGAAGAGGTTATAAATAATGAAGGTAGGTAGGTGAGCCTCTGGCCACTACTATGTATTTAGACATTCTTCTTCCTTCCTTCCACTACGATCCACTACTGCCTCACGAGGCATCCCAAAAACCCCAGCCCAACTCTTTTTTGTGCTACACAGCGCGAAGGAGGCAGTAGTGCTTCTTTTTCCAGCTTCCAAACGATGAACAAATCCCGGCCTCAGACTCAGAGCGTGAGAGCTTAGTAAAGCACTAACCTGTGTCCATGGCCACGACGGTAAGGTGGTATTCGGACTGGAGCTCCCGGTCGAGGACACGGTGAAGCGTGATTTCTCCCGTGCTCGCATTGACTCGGAAAGAGCCCTTGTCCCCGTCCTTGATGAGGTAGCGGATCTGTTGGGTCGGAGAGGCGTCTGGATCCGAGGCAGTCACCCGGAGAACACTCACGGGCAGGTCCACCAAATTCTCCCGGACTTGGGCTGCATACGGAGAGTGGAGAAAGACCGGAGGACAGTTCCGAACCTTGATGAGGCTGATGGAGACGGTCGCAGTCGCAGTGCCCGGACTCTGCAAAACATTCCAAAGGCTCAGTGCCCGGGTCCAAACAATAAGGACTGAGTTCTGACTCACCACATGTTCTCCAGAGTCCTCCGCCTGAACTGTGAGCGTGTATGAGCTCCTCCTCTCAAAATTCAGAGTTTTGGAGAGTCGAATGACGCCCGAGTCCTCGCCAATTACGAAGTCACGATTGGGATCTCCGGAGAGGATGGTGTATCGAATTTGCTGATTCACTCCTTCGTCAATGTCCGTGGCAGTAACCTATTGTGTGGATTGATAATATTATTAGTACAGATCATCCATGGAGGGGCACTCAGGTGGTTGGCGTGCGGGAAACACTCTTACCTGCAGCACACTCATTCCCACGGATGAGTTCTCTGGAATTGCAGCCGAGTATTCTCGAGGATCGAAGACTGGGTTGTTGTCCTATTCAAACAAACAAAAGCAGTATGTAGGTAGAATTAAGCCAAATCTAGACGCTTTGAGAGTCGGAATGGGGGGAAATAAAAGGAACCTACATTGACATCCAGGACGCGGACCAGAAGGACTTGATGCGAGAGCCTGGATGGGTCACCGCGATCCCTTGCTGTGACCTGGAAATACGAATTCCCTTCAATTTAGTCCGGATTCAACATTGGAAACAATGCAGAAAGACCAGTCAGTGCCACATGCTCAATGCTCACCTCGAGTGAAAAATTATCCTGGCTCTCCCGGTCAATGAGTCCGTTGACTCTGAGGAGCCCGTCGACAGGTCCCAATGAAAAGGTGGACCTCTCATTGCTGAGTGAGTATTCGACATAGCCGTTCCTCCCTTCGTCCTCATCCGTAGCCTTGACCACGAGCACGATCGTGTTCATCGCCGAGTTCTCCATGACGAATGTCTCGTTGGGTGTGATGAATACAGGAGAGCAGTCATTGACGTCTTTCAGCACAATGCTTACCTAATTTGTGGATTCCATTCCCCCATTAGATAAATCGGCGTCACAAAATTCTTATATGTAAAGCTATGCATAGTTGACAGTATGGACCAAGGGTGAAACACCAGAGCCCATAGTGGGTTGTAAATGCTGGACGGATGCATCAGTGAGAATAACGTAGTAAATATAACTCAACATACTTGAACAGTGGAAGACAGTGGTCTCGGAGTTCCTTGGTCAGAGGCTTCGACGGTCAGAATAAAGGATGGGGTTGTCTCTCGATCTAAAGCCTTGATGGTGGATATAGCTCCAGTTTCTGATATCTCAAAACTGTCATCAGTATTTCCGGCAGAAATTGAGTACACAATTTTACCATTGTCTCCTGAACAAATAATAGTATGAGTCAAAGATGTTCGCCGCCGTAATAAAATATACGTTTAATTTAATCTGGACGTGGAAATCCGGATTCCAGCCCTACCTGAATCCAGGTCAGTCGCACTCACGGTTACCACCGTGGTTCCGATGGAGATATTCTCGTACACTTCTCGGTTGTAGCTCATGGTGTCGAAGTCATAAACCGGGGCATTATCGTTCAGGTCGATCACGTTCTGTTGAAATTGGGAAATGCATATGAAGCCATATGATAGCTCAAGCTCTTAAATGAGGAACTGTTAAATAAAAGTATACCACGTAGACGGTTGCCGTGGAAGATAAGCTAGGGACTCCGGAATCATGAGCCTGGACCACGAAAATGTAATGCTGGACCTGAAAGCCAATAAGAGTGGTTGTGTATGAGCTGCGAGAGATGATTTAAAGAGGACATGAGACGGCGAGCAATCAGTGAAAACCCTATTAACAGATGAGGTATAAGAGTCCAACCCGGTTCTATAAATAAGCGTGCCTGACACTGATCACCGGCAGTTGAGAAAGCAGTCTCCCTTCCCCGCATCCAGTGGTCTAGTCAGGTGCTGAGACCAGGCAATTGGACTCAACTCGACGCCTACGTGTATCTCCGTGCGTTTTGTATAGCTTTTGTACTCCATGTTTTATCCTACCCTTCTGCGTCCGCTCCAAGTCGAGCCGCGCCTATTCCTCCACGATTTCCATTAAAACTAATTGACATTTCAGAGGATAAGGTTGAGGCCAAAGGAAGATTTATGGACTCTCTACTCCTTCCAATGCTTTCCTGGCTATTCTACATAAATTCAGTTTTGGAGGTTTTTCTTTCAAGTGGGTGCGCTTAGCTGTTTTCCAACGTCCTACAATAGATTGAATCCCAGAAAGCTTACGTCCTCATAGTCGAGACGACTGGCCAAAGTAAAGATTCCAGTTTGAGGATTGAGGCTAAATACGTCGTTTCCCCAGTCAGAGAGCACGGAGTAAGTCAAGACTCCGTTGACACCTTCGTCTGGATCAAAAGCGTTGAGCCCTCCGACGCTGTAACCGTGCGGTGCATCCTCCGGAACGTCGAAGGAATAGAGTCCACTACTGGAAAGTGAAAGCGGGTCCTTGTCGGAGTTCCAGCGAGGAGAGCAGTCGTTTTCGTCCAAAACCTGGTTGTAGAACGAGAAATAAATATCAATAAATGTCAAATGCGTCCGAAGATTTGCACACCTTTGGAAACTCTATCGACTTTCACCGTGCTGCTATTCCGAGGTACTAAAATAGTACTTTCACTTTCCCCAGGATTTTGGTAATGGTGGAGTTTTGATATACTCACCTGGATGAAGAGGGTCAAGTCGGAGTGCTGGACTCCGTCGCTGGCCCGGACGACCAGCTCGTAGGAATCCTTCACTTCCCGGTCCAGAGGATCGAGGATGCTCAGAGTCCCCGTCTGCTCGTCCAGTCCGAACTTTCCATAGTCGTCCTTTACAAATGAGTAGGAAATATTCCCGATCGAGTCCTGATCCGTCGCCACCAATCTCGTTATCTCTTGGCCCACTGGAGTACCCTCCGAAATGTTCAAATGCTGTTTCCGTTTGCTAAACTGGGGTTTGAAGTCATTCCGATCCAGGATCTCCACCTCTGCCTACATTGAAGAATGACAGCATTATGCCTTTTAGACAATCTCCATTTCTTGGGCATCTCATTGACAAGATTATACGCTCCTTTTTCCGTTGAATTCATTATTTTAACGACACTTTTAAGATCTGGATTCGCAAATCTATTGAATATATGTGTGGTATTATCCCTATTTAAAATAATATGCTTATTTCGAAGATGAAATTGTACAACTGAAATACTCATTTTGGGGATCAGAGATCCCAATATTCTGAGCATCAAGGTAAAGATTTTCTATAAGAGGTCAGTAGTGAATGGTTGCTCATTGCTCTGCGAATCTAAGT
The DNA here is from genome assembly GCA_034694925.1 of Ceratophysella denticulata. Classification (NCBI taxonomy): domain Eukaryota; kingdom Metazoa; phylum Arthropoda; class Collembola; order Poduromorpha; family Hypogastruridae; genus Ceratophysella; species Ceratophysella denticulata. Next base: position 11,608 of record JAQFYT010000420.1, read on the forward strand.
CGTTGGACTTAATTATCTGCAACTAAGTCCAGAAAACCTTACTTCTTACGAGACAGGACGAGGTACACGTGTTTCGTTCGTTAACACGCACGCCACACTGTACTACAGGATAAAGCATGATGTAGGATGCCATCTGGGTCGGAATCGGAATCAGGTATTACAGATACAAAGCTGGCATAGCTGTGCATAAGTACCTAGTACCTACTCTTCTTCCGAATTCCATAGATATGTGTGTAAAAAACCGGCATTCCTGTGGACCTGCTAATTTCATGTACGGTGTGGTCTGGGGATGCAACCAGTTTCTGAGCCTGGTCTGCGAACCAGGAAATTGTGAACTGGATATTATCATTATTATGTACAAGCTATTTAGCTTATTGCTTCCATGCTCACACGAGAGAAGCCTCCTTGTAATCATCACTGCAATCTGAGCACTTGAGAAGTGCGTCGGGGCGGAATGAAATGAATTGAACGCCCTATGTCTCCGGCCTCCTCCATGCCCACCACTATTGTATCCCATCATCCTCCTCATGACCAGGAATGAGAGCATCATCATCAGAGCCACTCTCACGAATTCCTTGCAATTCCAATCCTTGTTCTTCCTTCCCAAATCCGGACTCCCAGCCAAAAGCCCTCCTAGAGACTCACTCGAGAGAGCATTGGACGCTGCTCTTGCCTCTGCCTCACCCCCACGAGACCTCCACATTCTTGGGGAATGCATGGAATATGGATGGACTAACTGCCGCATACTAAAGCCTCACTACTGACTCGAACCGAAGAACGGAAATTCCAGTCCGCTCGCTCACCGAACATCCAACAACAACAAACAGGTAACAGGTAAGACGAGAGATAAAAGACTCGGCATTTCATTAACAAAAGGGAACCCTCACTTTCAAACCCTAAGTAAGCATTATTCCCAGTTCTCCTTCAGTCCCGACTTTCTGCTCACCTGGTGGGGATGGGAGTCTCAAGATAAAATGCATGGGATTTTGGATTGCACTGCACTTCATGATATGCAGTAGGTTCACGGTATACCGTAAAGATTCGTTTATAAGCCCGTCTCGAATAGGAGCCGGGATCCCAATAATAGCCCGGGCCACTAATTCTGCAATTAATAATATTGGATGCGCAGTAATCTTATGTGTCGCGGACTTTTAAGATGTTTACTTTATTATCTGATCAGCGATCAGATTTCTCAAATACGAAATAGTAGCCGGGCCTGGGGACTCGGAGAATATATAGTAGCCCGGGCTTATAATGGAATTTTTTTGGTAGGTATCTACTTGTACTTATTTTTACTTTTCCTATCCAATTTCGTTTCAATACGCACAATCACGAGGAATGCTAACAAAATGAAATGAGCCAAATTCATTTCTTCATTCCTGATATGATAATAGTGTAATTCAGAAATAAAATGAATCTCAAAAAATTATGCAATGGTCTCCAGATCAGAACATGGACTGGGCAGACGTTAACTTTCAATCAGAATTCACAATCATAGCAGTTGAAACCAACTTATTATGTATTTGAATTTAGGTACCTAATCTTGGTTTTAACTATAGAATTTGAGTCTACCCTAGCACATACATAATAAACCATCGTAAACTGAATACTTGGTCGAACAAATTATGAATTTAAACCACAAGTTTGAGACAATACATATCAATAAAATAAAAGCGATAACGTAAGGAATCTTTGGCATAGCCAAAGCTCTTTCAATTGGGATAGGAACTTCAACGCTATTCGGGGTAGGGCATTTATATACTTGGAGGTTCCTCAATACTATTTCAGTCGAGGAATCACTCACTCTCAGAACAAGACAGAATCTGGCTAAGAGAGAGTGGACCTAAGATTAGAGTTTAGTTATACTCAGACACTCCGACTTGCATTTTTTGCCTCACCCAAATCCCAAATGGGTCTCATTCCACATTTGAGTTAATGTTCTAGAAAAGCTTATCTTCATTTCCATATGCAAATTGAAATATATTCAGCGAGACAATGCTCGAGAGAATGACGCTATTCTCACGTGGCCTTTCTTCTTCCGAGTTCGGACAATACTTTTTCAATTCCCCATCAGTGTACACTACATACATATCTACTCGGTAGCATTACAGTGGCATCGTCCCATGTCAAACGGAAGATTCCGAGCGCAGCACGCCGGCCCACGACTCTTTGCGACAATATCAATGTGCGCCCTGGTTCAGAAATGGGACTATCCATCTAACCTTCAAGAAGGCCAATGTATTCATCGAACTTGTTAAGCGCGTCAAGACGGAACAACAGATGTCCATTACACGGCTCCCACGCATAAGCATTCGCTGAACGCCGAGCATGCCTGATTCGTGCCTTATGGCTGGCGAATAAGAGTAGGCACTTGAGTTGATCTGGTCTGGTATTATCATAGGCAACAAAGGCTACATTCCGGAGTGGTACACTGCTTTGTACTCGTTCCTTGAGATTCCTTGTAAGTAAATGTTGAGGATTGGGCTGAATTGACTGGAGTGAAGACGGTCTTGGATGACTGACAGATTCTCGACAATTCCGTGTCTGACGGACAGTATCGGGGTCTGCATCTGATTTGGTGGAGGAGGCAGGGTGGGTCGGGTGGAGGTGCTGGGACTTGTTGAGTGGAGCTGTGAGGCAGAGGCAGAAGAGGAAAGCAGCCTCGAGCCCGACCCTCTGAGGCTCCTTTCATTTGAGCACAAAGGGAGGAGGAATGTGAAGAGAGGCTCTTGAGGCCTGGCCCAGCCAACCGAAGCCACTCCGCAGGGGTCCAGCGGAGTATCCCAGCCTTCCAGAACTCCTGCCAACAGGCCTCCGAACCAGCCACATTCTTCCTCCCACTCAACTCAACTCAACTCAACTCAACTGCACTGCCTTCCCCACTCATGGGCCTCCACATGGTCAGGCCAGGTTCGGACCGCGGCCCCCGCCCAACCAGCATCAGCATTCCCACTTCCGCTTCCCAACACCAAGCACGCTAAACAACTTCAGAAATCCTCCAACAAATAACAAGTCCCTGACTCATCCCAATCATTCCAATCCCTTCTCCACAACGATCTGTCAATTTAAAATTTCGTACATGCATCTAAAATATTGCGTTTCCAGCCTCGGGCTCAGTCCTACAGTCCTGTACCTGTCCTGCCCGATCCAGAATCCAGCACTACTCTACTGGCCGTACCCACGGACATTTAGCAATGTATAAAAAAATATGAGCATGAAGAGCCGACATTGATGATTAGCCTGTTGCGGGTGGATTCAGACAAGACTTCAATCTCAAGTCGTCTCAGTCAACCGTCTACTTTCAGAAGTTTTAGGAAAGAGTGAGTTGGTAGAAAGCTGGAATCTCACTTTTGGATTCCTGTGCCCTGATGTATAAGCGGAGGGAGTATTGATTTGATTTACGACAACCTCGATGCCTGTACTACTGGGGCTAGTGTAATGGAGAGAACGAATTGGCAAAATGTTCGGCTGAGCCACTGGACCTGCTCATTCGGACGGCGGATTATTTATACTATCCAGCTTAAAACCGCACCGGACGTGTGAAGGTGTGATGGACCATGGAGCCGAATCGGCAGTGATAACGTTATGAAACGTAATCCCAAATTTGCAGGAATCCGGGAATGCCGTATAAATGACGAATAATTGGAAATGTCACAACAGTAGGGATGTACCCGTGACGATTATCGAAGGCAATCTCCGCTCTGATAAGGAAACCCTATCGCAGAACCGACGTTGGCAAACAATGTACTACTTAACAAGAATAAGAGCGAAGAATAGTGATCACTTGGTAGGATAAATAGATTGGTACAAGGAGCTCATAGAATAAGGCCGGGTATTGACAATGGAGACATGGGTGACGCCGTGCCGCTGAACACCTGTGGAAGAAGTAGATGGCTAGCTGGAGAAGCTGTTTCCGAAGCTGGACTAGGCTCGGAATTCGATCCTAATCCTTCTGAGAACAATGGAGCTGAGAGGCCAGAAAATAGATTTTCATGGGGCGCAATCGGACTGTGGGGATCAAATTTGAGAGAAATGTGAGCCCTGTTCCCTGGCTGGAGACGGCTGTAAAAGTCTTTACTGCCGAGATTCCGATCAACAAAGGAATGCTTTGTGTACTAGTCAATTGCCCTCGCGCAGTGCTTGGCCCTGCCTGGGCTGCTGTGACAAGGTTTATATGTTTATTATCGAGACACTCTTTCCTCGAAGTGGAGAGAGACGAGAGTCGTAAAACTCGGGACAGACACTGTGGTCACAATCAATTCGGAGGGAGGTGATAGGTAGGGCGTGATAAGGAAGGAAGATGGGCTTACCTCCACTCTCGCCGTGTGCACTCCTTCCGAGCTCAATAGAATGGCCCGAATCTCGATCAAAAAGACCCAGACCCCCATTTCCCGGTCCATGACTGTGGCCGTGGACAAGACTCCTCGTCGCACATCCATGTCGAAGAGCCTTTCCTGTACCTCACCCGTCTTCGACGTGATGTTCGTGATGTAGTACTCGATGTCTGCTTTCCCGGAGTATCCGTCTTGGACTGCTGCTCGGACGCTCAGAATGGAAGTTCCCACGGCCTCATTCTCAGGAATGGAGTCCCGGTAAGACGCCCGCTCAAACTTCAGCACAGCCTTCCGACTCTCGTCCTCCGACTCAATGCCGAGCACACTCAGGTAAAGGTCAGAGTACTTGCGCTGGGACTGAATAGCCTCGTCGGAGGCTCGAATGCTGAGCTGGTAACGTGGCTGGAGGTCAGTGAGCGGGCGTCGGAGCGTCAGTGACCCCGTGTTTCTATTCAGGGCGAAGAGGGAGGAGTCCCCGCTGGTCATTTCATACGTCACCACTCCGTTGGACTCTGAGTCAGGGTCGAGGGCACGGATTCTCATAATTTCCTCCGACACGAGCGTCTCTCTCCTCATCACTGCACTATTCATACACACATAACTAGGCTCGTTGTCATTCACATCCTCCACAATGATGGTCACGAGTTTCTCGGCAGAGAGTCGGGCGGAGACCGGGATGGCCTGGTCTGTGGCCACGACCGTGAGGCGGAAGCTGTCCGTGAACTCCCGGTCAATTTCCCGGACTGTGAAAATTATACCCTGGTCCACGTCCACATCGAAGTGATCCCCTGGAGGCTCCTGCTCAGTGATGGAGTACTTGACTTTTCCATTCAAGCCCGAGTCCGGGTCTTCGGCCGAGACGGTCACTATCGCAGTCTTGATTCCGATCCCTTCCTGGACCTGCCGCACAATGGCCGTGGAAGAGAAGACAGGGGCGTTGTCGTTCCGGTCCTCTACTTTGACCACGAACTGGATGGAGGAAGAGAGTCTCGGGTTCCCAGAGTCACTGGCCGTAATGTTCAGCGTGTACGTACTGTGTTTCTCGTAGTCAAGGACTTTGTTCAAGTAGAGAGAGCCGGTTTTAGGGTCAATTCGGAAGGTGTCATGGCGGTTTCCGCCGGTAATAGAGAGCCATACTTGTTGGTTGAGTCCCAGGTCAGGATCCACGGCAACAAACTGAATCAACTCCGTGTTCACACTCGTCGCCTCGGAAGTGGTGATGAAGGGCTGGGACTGGACAAATTCCGGCTCGTTATCTGGCAAATAAAATAGCTCAGCTTCAGCCTGTCTAATTCCTAACAATTACGCGCAGAGAGGAGAACGGAGATCCTACATGAGCTCTTCCTTACCTCTAACATTTCGCAAGCCTTGTATTGTGCGTAATACACGTAATCAACGTAAGGTTCGCACTACAGGGAGCGTTATGAATACAAAAAGTGATACATATATGCAGACTGTTGGCGCAGAATCTCTTAATTTTAGCCAAACGTTTCTAATCCAAATCCTGGAATCGCTAACCTAATCTATAACTTAAATAACTAATACGGGATCATAATTTGCGCGAATCTGAGAAGGATAATCTTACCATTTTCATCCAAAATTTCGATACGCAGAGTGGTTGTTGAGTTGAGAGGGCTGAGGGGCGCCACATCTTGGGCCACTACCGTGAGCAAATACTCCGACACGGATTCCCGGTCCAAATTCCTAGCTAGTGTCACCTGTCCTGTAGTCGAGTCTATTTTGAACGTTGGATCGTCGTCCCTTTCGGCCTCAGTTTTATCGTGGAAGTAGTAGATAATGTCTCCGTTGAGACCTTCATCCATGTCAGTGGCGAGTATCCGAATCACTTGGGAGCCGACAGGTGCGGCTTCCGAGATTTGGGCCGAGTAGACCGTGCGGAGGGCGGGGAACTGGAATTGGGGCTGGTGGTCGTTGACGTCTTCAATGTAGACGCGCATCTGAGCTGTGTCCTTGAGCCGGACTGCTCCGCCGTCCTCCACGACCACCTCCAAGGAAATGAAGTCCTGGCCTGTATTCTCCAGCAGCTCTTCACGGTCAAATGACTTCAAGGTGGTCACGAACCCTGTTTTGGGGTCCACGGTGAAGTCGGTCTGGTCGGACGGGATGGAGTAGGTCAGCTCCGCATTTCTCCCTATGTCCTCGTCCCCAGCACTCAACTTGCCCACAAACGTGTCCGGTCCCTCGTTCTCGCTGAGGAAGAAAGTGAAGGTGGTGTTGTGGAAATGGGGCTGGTGGTCGTTGTCGTCTATGACGTGGATGACGAGGGCGGCGGTGGAGGAGCGGCGTGACTGAGTCACACTTCCGTCCCGAACCTGGACAGTCAAGGCGAAGTAGTCCTGCTCCTCCCGATCCAGCATGCTCTTAATGAAGAGATTCCCGTCCGGGAAAATCCCAAACTTCCCACCTTCGTTCCCGTCAATGATGTCGAAGGACAGCTCTGCGTTCTCCCCCACATCCTCATCTCTGGCCTGGAGGGCGAAGAACCGTGTGTTGACCGGCGTGGACTCCAGGAGCGCGGATTCGTACGCGGAGTAGGTGAAGACGGGCGTGAAGTTGTTCGCGTCCCTTATCCGGACCTCCACGCTCTGCTCCGAGCTCAGTGCTGGAGTCCCGCTGTCTTGAGCTCTAACCACGAAAGTCAGAGTTTCCGCTCGACTGGTCGTAGGAAGAACATGGTAGAGTGGTTTGTTCAGAGTCAGGAGTCCGTTGTGCAGGTGGATGGACAGAAGGTCACTCGGGTTGTGGACCAAGGAGTAGCTCACTTCACCATTCTTGGCCGAGTCCAGGTCCACGGCTCTCACTTGCACCACCTCGGACCCAACTCCCGCATCCTCACTCAGCACAGCCACCACAACCTTCCTCGGGAAAGTCGGTGCATGGTCATTCACGTCCTCCACGGTCACTCGCACTCCGCACTTCCCGTAGGAACGGGTCCCATGTCGGACCAGGATAGACAAGTTGTAGACCCCCCTCACTTCTCGGTCCAAAGGCTTCACTGCCTGGATCATACCCTGACTCCCGATTCGGAAGTCCGCGCCTGAATCTCCGTCCAGAATCAAGTACTGGAACTCCCCTTGACCTGACCCTTTCCCTGACCCCACTTTCACTTGTCCGATGTCCCGGAAGTCCCCAGTCAGTTTCCCCGCGTCTTCCTGGACGGTGAAGTTGTAGGTTGGCTCCGAGAACTCCAGCACTGAATCTTCGCTCCCAGAACTCAGCACAAGAATCTCGAGGTGGAAGCTGCCTTTGGCCTGCCGACCCCCACCGTCCCTAACGAGAACATGGACTGAGAGGAGGGGGGTTGGGACACTCGTCAGGCTCTTCTTCAGCCTGATCACTCCTGTCAACTCCTCCACGAGGAAATAGTCACTGACCCCTTCTTGACGCTGGAGCTCAAACCTCAACTTGGCATTGATACCTTGGTCGAGGTCGAGGGCTTGTACCTGGGCCACTCGCGTGTTGAGCGGAGCGTTGGTCCGGAGGGTGGTGAAAGCGCGCGTTGGGTAGACAACCGGGTCCTCGTTCACGTCTGTGATGTGGAGAAGGACGGTCATTGAGGAAGACAAGGGCGGGGAACCATGGTCCCTCGCCACAACTACCACTTCGTAGGTGGCAAGACGTTCTCGGTCAAAGCGTGCCTTGCTCAGGAGTGCCCCCGAGTGAGAGTCCAAGTGGAAGAGGTCAGGGAAAATGTCTTCGGTTTCTGCGCCCAGATTGTAGACCACGGTTCCGTTGGTGCCCTGGTCAAAGTCTGAAGCTACCAATGTGGCAATTAAAGAGCCCGGAGGACTGTCCTCAGACAGACTCACCTCCAACCTCTCCGTCTCGAAGGCAGGTGGCTCATTTTCATCCAGAAGTGAGATTTTGATCTGTGTGTAAGCCCATTTCGGATTCGGGCCTCCGTCTCTGGCCGATATCTTGAGACGAACCACGTCCTGCTTCTCCCGATCCAACCTCCCCTTCGTGGTCAGGAGACCAGTTTGGGAATCAATTTGAAACCAATTCTGGTCGTTGCCCGATACGATGGAGTAAAATACCTCGGAGTTGATTCCCGTGTCTTCGTCCTTGGCCAGAATGCTAGCGACGTAGGAGCCGCTCCGAACGAGCTCTCGAAGCACTGCGGAGTACTCGGATTGCTCAAAGATAGGAGCATGGTCATTGATGTCGTTCACCTGAATGAGGAGGAAGGAGGTGGAGCTCCTGGGAGGACTCCCTTTGTCCGTGGCAATGATGCTCAGATTGTACTTGCTGATCTTCTCCCTGTCCAGCACTCCGTTCACACGCAGGAGCTGGAAAGAGGGGGTTGACTCCAGTCGGAAGTGTTTCAAGTCGTTTCCGGAAATTATGCGAACCACAGTCTCACCGTTGAGTCCTTCGTCCATGTCCAGGACCGAGATGGCGGCCACAACGGACCCATTCACGGCGTTCTCATCCACGGTTGCTGCACTGGCCGTTGGGGGAAAGTACCGGAAGTTCAAGATGGGGTCGTGAACATTGGCATCCAACAAGTTGACAGTAACGTATGCCCTCCCATCCTGTCTAGGATACCCATGGTCTCTCGCGAAAACAGTGAACACACAACTTTTGGAACAACTAAGCTGTTGCTGTGGACAGTTTTGCTGACAGTTGAGAGAGGGTTGCATGGTGGATATGACCCCTGTTTCGGGGTCAACACTGAATTGAGTCTCGGAATCTGCGAGGTAGTACGTGATCTTGGCATTGTCCCCGTCGTCATTGTCCGTCGCCATTACCTGAAGCACTGCTGTGCCCATTGGTACACTCTCGTTGAGAGACACGACGTAGTCGGAATGATGGAAAATGGGCGAGTTGTCTGCGAATCAACAAATAAGTAAGCATCAGAAGCGCTCAACCGGATTCATTGAGCTCGTGTTGTGTGTCGTGTCGTGGTGGGAGTTTGTAGGGAACGACGGAACGCTGCATAGAGAACGTGGACAGAAAAGCGTGTTTCCGTAAAGACTTACCGTTAGTGTCCACCACGGAGACCTGGACGAGGAGATATCCGAACTTGGGCGGACTGCCTCCATCTTGGGTGGAAATGTTGAGACTGTAGAAAGCCTTGCTTTCCCTGTCAAGCCTCCCAGTAGTTTCGAGATGCAGAAAGGGCGCTTCTCCACTCGGGTTCGTTGTGACATCTAGCCGAAAGTGGGCTTCCTCATTACCGTCCGTGATCTTATAGTCCGTTGTCACTCCATTCAGCCCGATATCCGGATCCTCGGCCGTGTCGAGAAAGATCCGTGTTCCTGGCGTCGCACTTTCCGAAAAACTCACGCTCACTACTTCGTCCGGCATGGCCCATGCGGGAGCGTGGTCATTGATGTCAAGGACGGTGATTCGGACTTCGACAGGGTAGGTGGGCTGGCTGGAGAGGACCACGAGGTCGAATCTGTCCGCCGCCAAGCTCTCACGGTCAATCACTTTCCCTGTCCGTATCTCTCCCGTGCTCGCGTTGAGCCGGAATTCCTCTACATGCTCATTGAACCGATATGTGAATCCGGGTTTGGTGGGAATTCTTCCCACGAACGTGCCCTGTGGAAGCTCTTCCCGCACTTCGAAGGCCACTCTCATTTCCACGGAACGGACTAGGGCATTCCTGGGGTCAACGGAGCCCGCATCCCCGGTTACACAGATTTGGAGACACTGGAATGTCCCGAGTAAAATCAAGTATCTCAGTATCATCGTGAGCTCTGCGGCCAAAGCCCCGCCGAGTCTCACAAACTCACAAGCAGAAGAGTTGGCCGAACAACCTACACCACCGGCTTATTGTCATAAACTTTGAGTTGCACTTCTTGGGTGAAAGGACGCGTAGCATTATTGGACCAAGACGCTATTTACTCTACGCGCAGATCCAAGATCCAACTACCCCATTTCACTCTTTCTCCATCACCCCAGCTCCTTTTGTTTCAAAAACTCAGATTCGTCCTCCAACGATTTAGTCCGTTACTAACACTTCACGAACACTTTAGGAAAGTTCTGAATTCCACCCGCCGGCTGATCATGCTCGTTCAGGATATCCGCCGTGAGAACCGGCGAGATTCTCAAGTGTCTTGAACAGAGCGTTGATTGAATGTGTTTCTGGAAAAGAATGCTGCTAAGCCGACGAGCCTCATGAGTCCGCGTCGAGGGCTGAATCTGAACTGGTCCGAGAGAGTGTTGTCAAAGTGCAAGGCCAAAAGCCGAGTTTGCCCAAGGGTCTACCTTCAACCAAAGCTACAACTAAGCTCTTCCTCGTCAGCCAAGGAGGTTGAGATGAACATCTCAAAAAAATACTTGTTCCTCAGAACAAATCATTATATACAATCAAATCCTGTCTGTCCGTCTTTATGTCCGCTATCTCCTCTGAAAACGGGCTAAAAAGATTTGGACGGGCAAATAGCTTAAAGCTTCGCTCATTTTGGAGGCTATTCCTTGGTGTCCATTTGGTTTACCAACCCGTTGACCTTTGATACCAGGTCAAGAATTGGTCATAGATATTTGTTTTCTTCCTATATTATGATCCTTAAGGTGGTTTTATACCGGGGTAGCCTGTGATATCCAGTGACCCTTCCTTTGACCTCAGGTCTAATTTTGATTCCGCGTTTTTTTTTGCATATTTGGTAACTCCTAGGCGTCGGAAACGGAATGAATATGTATGGGTTCACATTAAGCGAGTTCTGCGCCCGCCGAAGGCGGGACTCACGACCAGCCCTGCGAAGCTAAATATATGCAGGTGTAATCAACGTTAGGTTATGATCAGTAAACGAGACTGCATGCATGCACGTAGACTGATCCTATATTCTAAATGATAGGCCTTGGATTCCAGATGGGAATTTTATTTTAGACGGATGGTACATCGGGTGAACAGTCTAGTCTCATCTAAATTGCAAAGGTATGCAGAGCTACCTTTCCATCCCAACCAGCCGAGCCCCTTACCTGTCAAAAAGAGAGACCCAGCATTTTCCACCGCCCCAACTCCGAACAAGTCTTTTCTCAAATCAAAACACTTCTTCCGCCCCACTTTGCTTCCAATATACCGCTTCCCGCCGCGCTCACTCCAGCCCAGGCCTCCTTATTCAAAACCTTCATTTTGCCTTAGCTAAATTCAAGCCTTCATCTCGTCCGAAATTAAGGTCTTCAATCTCATGAAGTGATGTCCTTTTGATATTAAGATAATTTCAATCGGATCTACGTTGTAAAAATGTAAAAAAATGTAAAATGTAAAAATGCTTATTTCGTCTTTGTAGCATAATACGGTCATCCATATTCTTTCCGGCTACCTAGTTATTGAGGCCCAATGTAATGCCAGTATTTTAATCTCCAACAGTAGTCATCGTACCCGTACATTCGAGTGCGCGTCCATCGTACATTACATAGTTCGTACCAGAGCTGGACGCTGGACTAGCCCATCGCTGTGGTGGTGACTATGCATTCATTCGCGTCTGTTAAATCTTATCCGTATATAGAAATAGAGGCAGTGTTGTACTGTAGAACTTATAGTAGGAAGGCGTTGTCAACTGGACGGACGGACGGACGGACATACAGGGAGAGGAGCGAGTGAAGTCGTGCCTTTTGTTGAGACAAGGGAAGAATAGCCCAAGGGACTTTCATGTCTCTCCAAACTCTTACCTGCCCATTTGCCTCACCAACAATGTTCTCGTTCTCTGGCAGAGGAATTATTTTCTTAAAAGACCCAACCAAACTGTATAATTTTAACCTCTCAAGTCCACATCCTTTCAATAATAATATACCCAGCTACCTCGGAACCAAACAACACCCTGCCCTGTCTCCTTCGCAATTCTCATCTCCGAAACTCTCCTTTTCCATCCCTCCCTCCTACTCTCTCATCCCCCAACTACCAAATCACTTCAATCCAATAATCACCACTTGATAGCCCCAAATTAAGAGCTGTAATTAATAGCTCGGGAATTACTATCATTCCAACCCAAAATGGCATAAGTGCACGCAGCTCAAGTCCCATGCCATCCCACTCAATCCTAGGAAAATCCTGATCTGGGACACTTTCGCAAAACCAACAAGAATTTACTCATTTCCCTAAAATATAATCCAATGAATTAATTCGCTCCTAGTGTTTATTTAACTGAATGACTGCATATATGTAATGAGAGATCTGGTGAGGGATGAGTTTCGGTGGTTGAGAATGAACTAAACTGTGCCCTACCCGGTCGGGCTTATTTCTTGACCCGAATTCCAAATGGGACCGAGACTCCCCGAATCTCGGATCCGATACAGAATTCGTGCCTGATACTGGTTTCCGCATTGGACCCAATTCATAGACTACATAAACTGCACAGGGACTACCATGGATGTACACACATAGTTTGAAAATTATTTGGGAGAGGTATTAGAAATCAGAGCATTGAGGCACACTGGGCCACGGATTGCTCCCATAAACTCCCAACCCAACACGTACTGTATTCATAATTGTATACCTTTCTCTCGTCAATCAGTACTTGACTGAGGAAATTGTCAATATTGATCATGCTCATCCCTCTTGTTCTCCTCGCAATCTTCATCTTTGCAATTATTCTTCTCGTGATTATTATTGTAATTTCGTCAAAGGTACACAAGGCTCTTTCCTATACAGTATACCTAATCTTAAGTAACTTTCTGATCACTGCCTGGTCGACCAATGGAACTAAAACATCGAATTTATACCAGGCGGAATACGACAGGGAATTGCATTATCAGCGCTCTAATCATGGCACATTTTGTTATTTTTGCAGAAATTGAAGAAACGGCGTGTTGTAGAGAAGACGCGCGACCATCGTGTTTCAGTTGGGATATTCCACCTCTACTGCAACAGTGGAAGTCCGGAGGAACGCGTGCTTTGGTGTGCACTATCCAGTCTTCAGGCCAGGTAGGTGGTACTTCCTCCTCACATGTCCCATAGTTGTTCCATCCATTTTCTCAGCCAACCAGAATCATTTCAAGAGTACACTCTTAATGTTTAATGCTTCAATTCAGATACCCGGACCACCGCTACATCGTTTATACTGGAGACAAGGACCTCGCTCCGGAGCAAATACTTGCTAATGCAAAGTCCCGCCTCAATATTTCGATTAACTTTCCGGTTGAATTTGTCTACTTGCATACACGAAGATGGGTTGAACCTGCTAGTTACCCGCGTCTCACCAGGCTCGGGATTAATTTTGGATCTATTTACGTCGGCCTTGAAGCACTCTTCAAATACGTTCCAGGTAAATCTTTCTGTCATATGACATAGCGATTCGGTGAAACATAGGTACTTATTGTTAGTCAATTGCCGTTAATCTGTGATTCCAGATGTGTACATCGACACTATGGGCTACCCCTTCACACTCCCGCTGTTCAAGTACATGGGCGGATGCCGAGTGGGGTGCTACATTAACTCCGTCTCACCCGACATACTCTACTCGCTCTCGAACCGGGTCTATCGCTCCAACACCGGGAATCGCTACATCAAGTACCTCCAGAAGTTCACTTACTCCAAGGTGTACGGGAAGCTCTATTCATGGGCGGGACGCTGCAGCGACATAGTCATGGTCAACTCGAGCTGGACTGAGGATCGGATTAATCATCTCTGGCAGTGTCCTGCAAGGACTTATCGAGTATATCCGCCTTGTCCAGTCCAGGATTTGAGCACGAACCGCTCGGAGATTGGAGAACGGAGCGCGTTCAAAATAATTTCCCTCGGTCAGTTCGTTCCGCACACGGACCATCCACTCCAAATACGTACTTTGTTTCAGCTCAGACAACTGGTGAGCGAATCGGAGTGGGAAAGAATCCGCCTCGTCCTCATTGGCCCCTGCCACACTGCACAGGAGGCGACGCGGGTCAAAGATATGGAAGACCTCT
>JAQFYT010000421.1:0-25809 GCA_034694925.1 Ceratophysella denticulata
GTGTGTGACTTATGTCTCCACACTGAATTCCATTGTATGAGGCAGAGGGGAACTCTGCCCATTAGTCTTGTATGACGTTTAACTATAAGGCACCTCGATACTTTTTCGTCTTCCACGTCACAGTTTGACTAAATCATAGTACCTAATTGTATTTCCAATAGAGAGCGCACACGGCTCATTAACTAAATGCCCTAGTCGCCCGTCAACAATTGTCTCCTAAATAAACATAGAAGCCGGAGCCAGGGCGCGGCGCCTTCAAAACTGGTCAACGTCCAACAACGTCAAGCCGAGTTCCCGAATTATTTAGGGGTAGTAGTGGTCACTGTTGACTGCGACTGTGAGCGTTATTAGTACTTGTACTCTGGGGAGTACTGGCCAATACAAGACATTCAAGTATAGGCTCCATCATGCTGTGAATTAAGCCTGGAAATTGTCATGCGTCTAAAGGTGAGATTTATCGGAGTGGTTTCAATCATATTGGGATTGGTTTTACTGAATTAGCTTTTTCAATGTGCAGAATACTCAGTACATAATACATAATAAGGATTTTCTAATTCCTTTATTAGACCACTAATTTCCCAAGTAAAACTACTTACTGGGTTCTCAAGTTAAACCATTTAAATATAATTTAAATTGCATTAGTATAAACCAAATGAATAAAGTTATTAAATCGTCGTCAATATGCTGTTCAATTTCTCAAACAATTGTACACGTTTTAATCGTAATTTAAGGGAACTATAACTTAACTATAAAACATAGTGTTTGGATATTTATTAAATTAATGTGCAGTTGTTGTTTCAATCTCACTCATCTGAGGACTCAAACTAAACTCATGGAGGAAGTTCTTGTGTACTGCGAAGATCTCTGCAAGTTTCTTGGCTACAATCCGATAACCTTTTTCTTCAAGAAACTCCCGTAGAACTTGCTCCCCTTCAGGAATATGGATGAACTCAACAGACAAAACCTAAGGAACGAAACCAAATAAGTACACCTATTGTCAATCAAGAGATGTTTTTGAGGCGGATCTTTAATTGAAATCCTGGAACTAACCTTAATTTGTACTAATTCGAATGGTATAGCTTTGAGGACCCTGAGCTCCATTCCCTCGACATCCAAGCTAAAGTAATCCACCACGGTCTGATTCAAAGCTAGGAGAATGGAGTAGAGTGGGAAGCAATCCGCGGGACCAGCATAAATATACTGCCACCTCTCATCGTGATGTGAATCAGAAAAGTTAGCTGTGTGCTGGATAATTCCTATGGCTTGTTTCCCCCATTCCTCTCCCGTGGCGTGTAAGAATCGAACCTAAGAATGACCGTTAATTTCTAAATTTGCATTAAAAGTTGTGATTCGGCTTATCTGTGTGCACCGTACTTTCTGTGGATATCCTGCGAGAGATAAGCAGACTCCTGCAATCCATGCCTTCCGATATTTAAGCCGAAGCCGAGTCAACATATATATATTTGGCTCGATCAGGAGTCCGGACCAGTGAAATTCACGTTCCAGTTGCAGAGTATTGGAAAGAAATTCTCCGTCATTAGCACCAGCTTCAATGAAGAAACCAGGAGATTTCTATGTAAATAGCAACGCCCAGTGTTATTTTAGTACATATTATGTGACAGATGTGACATAAATGTCGAAATAGATAATAGAACGTGAAGCCCAGAAGTACCTTGTTTCGGAATATCCGCATAATTTCATTCCTGTATTCGGAAGGATCTTCTTTCTCAGGCAGAGTTAAAGCGTAGGGTTGTGTGGACGGCGGAGTTAGATAAAACTCTCGCAAATAGTTTAACACAGCCGGGTCATCCTGACGAACATTAGGATTTCCAATAATATTTGTGCCACAGTCACAGGGCTTTGATTTCTCCCGTTTCTCTGAAATAGAAATAAACATAGGTACAATAAAAATCAACGATACTTTGTCAAATCGGTTCCTTTCTCATTTAGCTTTCATGCTGCAATAACAATATGTCTATGCTGTTAGCTAACGCTCCAAATTGTCTCTCTTAACTAACCCACATTGCTTTTTAAACCTCCACCCATCTTACCGTTGTTGGCGTCCTCGTGGTTATTCGGTTGACAAACAATAACGCCGTATATAAGGCCTACTGAACATGCAACAAGAATGAGCAAATATAACTTCAGACTACTGCCCTCAGCCCCAGTTAAACTCGGAATCATGGCGGAATTATCAGAATATACTGTTGTAATTAAATATTAGACAGGCCACAGGATAAGAATAAGATAAAGGTCCTTTCAGTCACTTCACTAACTCTAACTCCAATATTAACAATCAAACCGAATTCGGATTAGAGAACCTCTTATTGTGACCCGTCCGCTCGACTTTGCCCTCCTTTTTGCTCAAGATCAGCCCTGTTTTACGCTCACGGAAATTCACATTTTCCCACTTTTTTACGGCTGCCTTTAAAATCCACGTGGACCTTATGTTTTCGATTAGTGTACGATCGGCGTTCCTCAACCGTTGCGTTGTGTACTCTACACAACTGGTCTAGTACACTATGTACAATGGAAACCCGTATTCAGTCTGTTGAACATGGGTCTCTTGGACTTGCGGTCTTTCCGACTTATCCCAATGCTAAGGTCAGGTCAAAATCATTCATTTCATGAATTTGAATCATTTTGACTTTGCACAGAAGGATTTAACTTGGCCTTAGCATGGAAAAATTTAACCTAGCCTTAGTAGCATTACAAATTTAACCCGGGCTTAGCATGGAAGGATTTAACCTGGTCAAAGACACAAGTCCAAAAGAACAAGTCTTAAAAGACCGTAAACCGTGGAAACCGTATACAATCGGGTTGTAATGAATCGCTAGAGATCACCCGTGTAATGCACTCTATGTGATCTATTGTATGTTATATCAACCGTATAATGTACTCTGTGATCCACTCCACTGTTTGGTAGATCGCGTGTATAATGTGCATGGTGACGCGAAATGTTTTAGGCCCCCCACCCCTCTAGGTTATACTTCCAAAAATCGTACATTGACATATGATATACCAAATTAAAAGAAATTTCATTGCGAGTCTAACGGTATCATAATATTTCGGCTTTTCTTACAAGTGGCCCGTGTGCAGCGCAAAATAGTGAAAAATGTCGAATTTTTGCTCTTCCAGCTGTTTAAATGGTCCACCAGAACATGAAAGTTTTTTAAATCGATGAAACTTTGATCCAAACCCTTCAACAACATTCCAGGTTCAATAGTCATAGCAATTTATCACCTGGTTTCATCACCTGGAACGTTCAAATGTCCAGCACCCTTAGGCCGCGCACGGTTGCGATCTCCTCAGCGAGCCTGATTTTGCTGTTTCTGTGAGGAGCAAGAAAGAAATTGGTCGCCGCCGCTCGCGCTCTCTGTCTCTCTCTCTCTCTCTCTTGCGCTCCACAGCGGCCGCTTGCAAAAGAAATCCAAATATGACACCGTTATATTCGCAATTAAATTTCCTTTAATTTGGTATATCACATGTCAATATACGATTTTTGGAAGTATCACCTAGGGGGGGCGTAAAACATTTCGTGTCACCCTGTACTTTGTAAACTGATTGCTAGATCGCTCGTATAAGGTACCTTCTCTATGGGATCCATTGTTAGGTGGAACTCCGGTACAATGTACTCTGTGATCTATTGTTCGGTAGATCACTCGTGTAATGTATTTTGTGATCCCGTGTAGTTGTAAATTAACTCTTGCAAATGATGGTTTGACTTTGGCATAGACAGACAGACGAATAAAAGCCAGAGTGCAGAAAGAGGTCTCCGGACTAAAGTTGGCCCTCCGGAGGCCGATCTAAGGTATACAATTAGTATTCTAGCTAAATCTGCACATCCATCAAGAAACTAAGCTAACAGTTACCGCTATCTAATTGCACCCTGTACCTGTACGATTATTGTTAGAAAGCCTCGAAGCATTAATAGAGCATATAGTTTCCACTTGGAAATAACTCCTTGTGGAAGTATTACGTGACAGGAACAGATGAGTATGGGATTAAATCGAGAACCTAGAATAGTGAGATCCAATAGTGAGGTTCTGGCTGTGTACTTACCTATACAAACCTGTAGTTTCCTATATCTTCTCCATTATTGTACAATTGTACCAGCAAAAATAAATATAACGGATTTTTTGTGCCGACAATTCTGCGTAAACGGCTTGCCGGTGTGGCCATTCAGCCTTAACATTTCCGCAGGGTAATGCTCAGTATAATACTCGTAAAATTTTGAACGTTATCTAATCTGTAACTGTGATAATATACTTGAATAAGAAGATTCAATTCTTTATATATTTTCTTTATATATACAAATATTCACCAGTGAAATTATTGGGTTATTTCAAATCCAACACGAACTGTCTGCGAAAAAGTGACATGACGTGATAATAAGGGATTTTCAGCTTTTCTCTTTTGGCACAGATTAGAAGAGATGAATTAGATTGGGCCCATCTCTCTCCAGATTCCACAAAAGAAAAAAAAAGCTAAAACAAAAGAGCACTTTCACAACTATTTCTCTTGTCCAACTTTCTCATCTTCACTAAAATCTGTGGTTAAGCTCCTCTTTCTTCAGTCCTCGGATGTTTCGGCTTGGTCATTTGGCTTTTTGCGATTTCGGCTTGTGACGACTCACGTTTTCAAAGCTTATACTGCTCATTACATTTTATATTTGTAAAAATAATATACTCGGATTTATTGGTTATATAGACCGGGTCATGCGTGGAAACGGAAAGAAAACGGCCTTATTTGCCTAAGTCGAATAGTCGGAATACGCTCGTGCTAAAAAGTTTGTGTGTGATAAGTGCCTGGGTTGAATGCCCAGTGCTGAGTGGACTAATTTGATTGGAAAGTTTTTTTTACTTCGTGAAATAATGTGCGGGCGGGTTCATACGACATAACGTGAGGATCATCTATCTCGGCTTTCACCACTTTCTCCAACTGGAGCATTATTATATATAGCATATTATAGCTGATGGTGCGTCGGTCTTCTGAATCATTTTGTTGTTCATATGCACTGTACATAATTATATGCTCGCATGGGTATATCTACCACTTATAAATTTGCTCAAGGAGCATACAAGTTATATTTAAAAATATATACCAGATTTTGTCCGAAAACGGACTATTTAAGTGTCCAGTTACATGCATTATGGATGCAAACATAGTTGGCATCATATAAGGTAGATTACATTGAGTAATGAATCAACTCCAGGTGACGCAAATTATAATATTGTGTTCGCATCACGATCGGTGTCTGTAGTAAAGGTTCAAAATTGATTTATGACTACCACCATAATAACTACAATTATCCTTCACTTTCCAGAGAACTAAGATGCTTGAGGAACAAAATTCACACGCAGCTTATCGTTACATATATCATGGCTGCCATTCTATGGATTATTACGAGTTCTACGACGGAAATTACGGTAAGAGTTTTGACTGTCTGTTACTATATACTCTGTGACTATGAATATGTATGTTAGGATCCTAGCCCACAGTACGAAATCATAAATTAATGTGACAATTAGATTTGACTCCAAATTAATTCTTTCATGACGTACCTTAGTCATCCAAG
The DNA here is from genome assembly GCA_034694925.1 of Ceratophysella denticulata. Classification (NCBI taxonomy): domain Eukaryota; kingdom Metazoa; phylum Arthropoda; class Collembola; order Poduromorpha; family Hypogastruridae; genus Ceratophysella; species Ceratophysella denticulata. The sequence goes on from JAQFYT010000421.1 coordinate 5,579, forward strand.
CTAAATAGATGTAGGTACTCATTTTTTAATAGGTTTAGGTTGGTTTATTTTTATTATACTGCCAAGAAAATGTTGTTCAATAAAATATATTAATATTGCTCTAACCCAATTTATAACCAAAACACGCTCATAAATTGTGATTAAATTAGGTTATGATAAGTTATGTTGGACTTTCCTGTAATCCGTCGTTCAAACGAACTTTTCGGCCATACAGTGATATCACTTGAATGCGAATGAAAGCGTGAAAAGGAAATCTGTAACATGCAAAGCTGTAGTTGTTTTGACTTATAAAGAAATTAGCGAATTGAATAGACACAGCTAAGAAAAATCTGATTATTTGTTTCATAGTCTTTTAAAATAATTATCAACTTATCTTGATGTTGATTTTTCTAACAGTCGATGTCCTTGCGAGGATCAGTAAGCAGTCATCTCTCGTGTATCACGTTCATACTCCTGCACTACTTTCACCTGACAAACTTTTTCTGGATGTTCGTGGAAGGTATGTTCACTTTCACCAAATGTAATAACAATGCAATGTTTAAGTATGCGGTACGAGGTACGATACCCTGAACTGAAGAGGTCGCGCCAAGCCAAACCTACGATATTCGTCGTTTACAAGTCGACACATCTGAAATTAAGTTATCTGCACGCGCCTTTGAAAACCCTCTACGTTAAGCTGATGTGCGTATAGTACATAGATTGTGCTGGATTGCATATTGCCTTAATTAAGAAAACACAAGCACATTTCGTCTTTGTCATAATTAGTGACAGAGGAGAGGTTCCATGATCAAATTAGGTTGGGTAATATAATTAAGGCAGAGAGAATCCCGGAAAATGCTTTTTTCCGACAAAGAAAAACCCCCTTTCGTGTTCCCTGACAATGAATAATTAGCTGGTCGAGCTGAAGTGCAACCTTCTCTTCACTTTTACTTCCCTTACTCAATTAATGAACCAGCACTTTCTTCCCAACAAGTTTCACAATAGGTTAGGTGCTCAAGGGCATGAAGAAAGTTATGCACCTCACGATTCGGCCTCATTCTTCTCGAATTCATGCCCTCATTGTCTTGGCCTGTTCGAGGCACTCGTTAACATTACAACGCACACCGGCAAATTAATAGAACATACAGGTTTTTACAACAAAATGTATGTAGACATGATTACGAAATGCTACCTATAGTAATTATGATTCAACAATTAAAGATATTCTCATTCTTCAGTATATTTAGTACATATTTATTTAGCATTTAAGAATAAAACCATATAGATGTGTATCATATGGAACTAGATTTGCTCAAAATATTTATAAAATCGGGCTGTACGGTACCTTGGGACCAGAAGGTTACTGGCAATATGACATTCAGTAGAGTTTGACATTAGGGGATCTCTTCATTACATTTGGAAATATTGCATTTGGCATTATGGGAATTTAACATTCCTGAGAATTCGACAAGTTTTAGAGTATTATCTGTTTCCATGTATGTCTTTTTTGGAGCACCAATAGCTTTTAAAGGGGTTTACATAGGCCGCATTCATCACGAGATTGAATTCATTTGAGTTTTGAGATTTTTTTTTTAAAAATTACGTTTCATACTGTTTTTTATTGCGCAAGAATTTACTTCATTTCTAACATGAATATATGCTAGTTTTGGGTAATTTGAGTTTGTAACATTTTTTTTTTCGTAAAAGTTAATAACAAATTTCATAGCGCACAAACATTGCTTAGTTTTCAAATACGTCATATATGATTTTTGCTTCCTGGGACTTTCTTTAAAAAAAAAAAAATGGGGGTTTATACTCCGACTTTCTTTTGTTTTGATCGTGTTTCCACCGTGTTAACCTATTTACATATTCTTCCGCTACGGACAGACAGACAGACTGGGGCATCCCAGTAGACCTTCTGGTCTAAAATAGGGTCCTTCAGGTCAGAGAACAAAAGTACAATAGAGATGTTTCCTCAACGGAAATTCATGGAAAAATAAGATGAAAGGAGAAACAGTCCTTTCTCCTTCCGCTTCTGGCTTTGTGAAGGGCAAGGAAGCTTTTACTTGTCCAATTGGATTGAAGTTCTATGTAGTAGCTACTTTTCTAGGGTTCTTCACAGAAAATACATAGCTGTACTTGGTGCCTGGTCAATTCCTTAGTCGAGATCGGGATATGAATTAATCCTGTATTTATTAGTACGTATTCTAAAACGCACCGTCAATGATAAAGATTTATATATGAATTTGAATTTTGGAAAATTTCGAGCTTTTGTTTTAGCAAATTAATACCGCCCAAATATCCATACACCGCGATGTATAAATGCTCAGGACCGCGGATGGACGGGCACTTAATTTGACCCTGCGACTCAAGGTTAGCCCTCCGGGCCTCCGACTCAATAAGTTTACCCTCTCGAGGGTAGAGGGACGTTTTCTGGTATATCGTTTTGTTAGCGAAATGGCTAATTTTGAACATATATTTTCCGGTGGCTTAAAATAGCCGTCTTGTCTCCCTTCCCGCCTACGATACAAGTTACCACGAATGTTCAAATTAGACGAATAGTCTTAAGGGTGACTTGGATTTTACAGATTTACAACAAGCTAAAATGAAAGAGGCCCAAAATTCGTATAGACTGGAAAGTTAGTGTCCCAATTCCCAAACTCCTGTAGAACCTTCCGTCGTTCCTCATTTCCCTCTGTTATGCCGTTCATCACTCAACTAAGCCGTTCAGATTGACTCTGACTTTGAGCCATGCCATGAATTCAATTCCTCTGCATTTCTTTTCATTTGAATCGGAATTTCATGTCCTCTGTCCTTCTACTCACTCAAAGACAGTCTGGAGCTAAGTGAGTTACACAAAGTACAGGATTAGCTCAGAACAAGGTTATACGAAAAGTTTGATATTCTGTTTCGCCTGTACGAAACAGTTCAAGGACTTGTATTGGATCAGTATAAATGTTGCGGTTCGGATACAATCTTGGTACTGTTATATAACCGAACTGGTTCGTGTATAATTTTATTCGGTTTTTGGCCAATTAAGTATCATTAATCAAGTAAATTAGAAATTAATAATTATTTAACGAAGGTAGAAAGAGCGCTAAATTCTGGTCCAGATTCTATAATTAACGAATTCTGATTAGCTTGTTTAATGGTGTCCAACTGGCAAAAACCGCTTTCAATATTATATACGAACCGGTTCGGTTATAATAACAGAACCAAGATATTATATGTATACAAACCGTAACATAAATATAGGTTAGGCAATGCTATGCTATTCTAAAATTCAAAATAATTTACGTGTTGTGTTATTAATTTACGCTCTGCAAGAACTTACCGGACAAAGAAGATTCGGTAATCCTATATTTTTTTGAAAGATAAGAAAACCAAACAATTGCTTATCCAAAATTGAAAAGGAATACAAAATATTTCTTTAGAAAATATTGAAAACTACATAAATTTACCACTACTGTCTTTGATCATGGGCTGCCAGAAGCAGATTATCTTCTTTTATAGGATATTCAATTCGGACATTTTTTTGCCGTCGACATTGTCTTCCAGTCGTCCTTTGTGAAGTGCTTCTGATGTTGATACTCTAGTACACGTTCTGCCCTATTGTGTCTCAAGAGCTCTCTCTTGCATTCCAGTGCTTTCTCCGAAACTTCTTTTCTTCTGCTACAAGCTTTCTTCTCGTTTCAAAATGAATAAACTCATTCTTCTCGTTTCATTAGATTCAGAAAGGTTCCTTCATTAGCCCCTTAATTTCGCCGCTTTCTTGCCCAAATTAACCTAATGTAGTCTCCTCTGTAGTCCCGTAAACCTGGAGGCGATTTCCTCGTCTTAGCACCGTACCAGCAAAGGATCTAATGAAATCTAACTTAATGAACTTGTTCATTTTCATTAAGTGCTTAAATTGAACATTGGACAGTCTTCAATTTGGTACAAAATTACACATAGCAAGAGTTCAAATATGAAGTTTTTTGTAGTGGACAATTTTATAACTTGAAAGTTAATAACTTTTCAGATGTCAGATATTAGTTTAATGCTTTTGATCGTCCACAATTTAATATTTCGCTTATGCAAAATCAAACATGAGAAAACTTTTGTAAGAATCCAGAAAGAATTACAGTAAATGCGGCAATCTCAAATTCGCAAGTTTTTGTATTTTAGTATTTTAGCTTCAGCTTTGAATTGGGTGTGGTTTGAGTTACTTTACGCACTTGGGCTTTCAAATACAATTTTAGACATAATCGAATCATATCATAGATCCAAATAGAAATGTAAGTGAAACGTACCGGAATACCATATCCATACCACAACAGGTTGGGTTATGTTAAAACCGCGTTTGTGCTTTTGGTTACTTTTTTCAACAAAATATGCTCTATATTTTAGATTCTAATTGCGAGTTTGCACTAGCAAATTCAAACATAAGATACCTTATTCAATAAGCAGCTGACACAACATTAAGGATAATTCTAGGAAAATTGGGATAAAGGATATAAAATAGACTCCGAATGTGATTCTCGAGGGTATTTCACGATTGACAACGAATTCGGTGGTATTCGGTGCCCCTTCCAACAAACCCCGGCCAGTATTGTATTGACTTTACGAGATTTTATATATGCTTCCTCGCTATGTCACCCCGATAACACATTCATTTGGTTACTGCATCTTAGGTATCTCCATAATGTCAATAAACTCCCATCCACATACCGGCGCCACACACAGCAGACAGGAGAAAGCATGCCAAAATGCCGGTAAAATGCGGGTTCGGATGAACCATACAATGAAGAATTTTAATCCGCACAAGTTCTGCTCAGTTGTTCCGAAATTGTCCGGTAAAAGTTACTTCTGTCTAATAAATGATCCAAAGTTTCAAGTTTAGGCTAATTAAATCAGTTTAACCAGTTTAATTAGTTTAAATCAGTCGTTTGCCCATTTGTTTGAATGCTCACAACTCAATAGGACCTAAGAGAAAAAATTCTTCCTCCCCTTTGCAACTTTACAATTCTGACAATGTTTTAAACGTAGTACTACACTCAGTCCTCAACATACCTCACTGTATAAGCTTATATTCCTTTGTAACCTCTGCGCTTAGACGCTACATGAATCTACATGACACAAATTTTAAGTAACCATCCTTCCATTGTTAACAAAATATTACCCAAACTTTACTAGCATCTCTAATTTTAAGCTGACACCATTTTAATATTACTTATAACACACATCCCCATTTGATTAGGCTACCGACCATGTCAATAAATTCATTATTATAAATGAGTTTAATTACACTTTCGCATAATATTAGCTCCAGGACATTGTTGCATTGAATAAGTTACGTATTTCTGGCGCGATTCTATCGTAGGAGAAAGTGGGTGAATGCGCTTGCATTAGGATAGAAATTAGATTGAATTTTAGAAATCCATAGGCCTAGAATTATAACGATTCACTGTCCCATACAGCGTTTAAAATCCCAAAGGAGATAATGGTATAAACGTGATCTTCTACGTACGCAGTATAACCCATGAATATGTATATGTGTCTAGGATTTGGAAATTTTGGAAATACAAAATACAACCTATTACGCTAAAAACTGCTTACACAAGACTATGATTAATCGGTTCGCTTATGAAGCGACGTTATACAGCATTATGAAGACTTATGAAGACTTAGTAAGTCTTTCAGTGAGTGAGTGAAAGTCCACAGCGTATGTAGGATGACAAGAACAAGATTTAATTTAGACTTCCGGTGTTGTTGGCTCGAGGCGGGGTTTCCTTGGTGGGCTGACGGACTGGTTGGAGTGAAGAAGTGGTTCAATCCATTACTTACAACAACGGACGTATTTCCGCCTTCCCTATTCCTCACGCGCTGCTTTACTCTACTTAAGATTAGTTCTCTCTTTTTCCTCCTGTTTCCTTTTCCCAAAGTCTATTCAGCGAGAATTTAGGGGATTTAAGATGAAAACGACGCCTGCCCTCCTTATCTACCCCGGCTCACTTTCACTCACACATCCGAAATAGAACGCCTGAATTCGGCGCGGACATTGGTAATTCGCATATTGTACAAACGAACAAGCTTAATTTGACCTACCGTTTGTCCGAATCATGAATTCTCATAAATTTGTTATTTAATTGATCGGAATTAAACAAGACAGGTTAATAAACCACTGCATGATTTGTTGAAAAAAAATGAGCAAGGTATGGCAAATGCACGTTGTCATATATCAAAACGGTAATTATTTTTTATAATGGGTATTTTCTAACTGATGGAAGCTGGATTGATTGTCTACCTATTTTATAATTATTGCTATCATATGACAAAATAAATTTTATCATTTCAAATTAGCTTGGGTTGCTTCCATTATATTCAGACAACATTCGAATTATTATTAGGTAGTATCGTCATTTGGAATTAGAATGATCGTTTTTTATTTTAATATCTGAATAGTTTAGATTGTCATGTATGTGAATTAAGGCTTGCGTATATTGCTATACTTTGGTAGAATCAGCCTTCCGCCGAGATGCTCATTTTGGTTTTTGTGGACAAGCTAATAAATGCAATTATTGAGCCGAATTATTCTTATATCATGGCATTTCTTTTTTTTAAATCAGCTTTTAGCGTTTGAATTGATTAACAAAATGTACTTCCATTTCTGCTGTCAATTGTCGTATAACCATGAGCGAAGCCTTACACATTCACATTCCACGGATCCACCAAGTTTATTTACTCTGACTTTAGTGAGCCGGGAAAAGGAAGTACAATGTACAATGCAAAGTGAAAGCGAGTGAAAGTCAGCCAAGGCTTTCTTTCTAGAAAGAAGGTGCAATTCCATGTTATTGCTCTGACGGGACTTGGAACTTGGAGGCAGGGTGAAAGCCTTTGTTTTGTTTATAATTTCGGCTCAACGGGTTTATTCGGCTTAGGTCTGGAAGCCAATCGTAAACGTGGGGGCAGGAATTAAAGAATTCAAAGCCTGCTTCAGCACTGTTGACCGTAATTATCTAGTCGAATGAAAGCTAGAAATGGGAATGCATACTAGTGGAGGCTGCACTAGTTTTGCAGCCTTTTCCCGACACGAACAGTATCTTGAACGAAAACGATAACTTTATGTGCATTCTTCTGAGTTGATTAGAAACATGGTTGATTTTTGCTAGGAGCATAGACAACATTGAATCCATAAAATTATGTATTTTGGCCCTTCCATATAATTTTTACGGACTTTTTGACGACACAATTTCCATATATCCGAATACTATGACCCAAGATCAAAGACTGGAGGTCTTGGTATAACCATAGAACACGGAAGGGCCTTGATCTATCAGAGACGCTGAGAATTCCAATTTTCCTTTCAGTAATAAAAAGCATGATCTTTTCTTCATGCATTTTTAGAGGGAGAGGAAAAACTACAAAAGGATACGGTAAAAGTGTAGAGTTAGAGTATAGCGGAATTCGATTGACTGGACAGCATGCTGTCGTGGCATCAAAATAAAAAGATATTATAGACTCCTCCTACGAGAATAGATTGCTGCAAAACCCCCCTCTGCTCTCTGTGAGCGAGCGTCAGAACCGAAGTAGCCAGAAATAGCAAAAACCCAAACATTTCCAATCTCGGAGCGGGGTGAACAGTATGGCTGTAGGCTGCTATGGGGGCGCCACCCGTATTTCTAGTATGCAGGCGAAAGGCATTTGGGAAGGAGTACACTTTGGAGCCGTATGGTGAATATGGTGCGGTGAATACGGTATGGTTTGGTGTCTCTGCCTTTTACAAGCACAAAATACAGTGTGGTATTCCAGTAGTTTTTTTAATTGTTAATTACATTATAACTCATACATTTCTCAACTTACCGTGAATGATAACTTGTTGGGAAACTAATTTTTGAATGTACAACGACTACTAAGTTAGAATTCCTAAAAAAAAATCCGCCGCCAAACCTCTTCCGCCATTTTGCATTCAAGCAAACGAGATTTTTTTTAACTTAGCAGGCGTTGTGGAGCAACTCTTCCGATTTCCAAAATATCCTCATTCGTCCAGATCCATTTAGAAATGACGGAGTTATAATGAGGACTAGCGTAGCCTTAAGGTTATTCTTGTGTTTTAAGTTTTTACGGTATCTCCGAATATTAGATTATGTGTACGAACAGCCTCGTTAATTGATAGAGGTCCATAATGCCAAGTTGAGTTGAGAAATTACCGAATTTAAGTAAAAGATTTTGACATAAGGTACGACTTGAATCATAAAAGAGATGGAATTCTTTCAATAAAGTAGGTAATGGGGTAATTAGCATTCCCATAACATATACGTCTGGCTATTTGTTTTGCCCTTTAGCTAACATTACGAAAATACAATACCTACGAAAATGCCGCGAAAATTCAATATCTGCGAATAACCTTAACCCCGGAACAGCTGAAAGGTATGACACATTTTACTTTTGCGATATAAGTTAGTTAGCTATTCCGTGTTTTAGCTGTTCAAGGGATTTAGCTATTACTTATTTCCGCTAGTATGAACTTCAGTTGTTATTGCTTTAAGCTATTTCCTCTAAGGAATCTATCAAGAACGAAAACAAATATGGAATTTCTATATTTGGCTGAGCTTCGTTTCATTTCTTCAAAAAGTTATCAATTCTCAATGCATGGTAAAAAGAATCATTTCCTACCACTGACGTATCCATCATCTCAACTCCATTCATTCCACTTCCACTTGTTTGGCCATTTCTTTTGAATTTTGGATCATGTAATACGTCTACTAGGCCTATTCGTTTGAAATCTTGAACTTTTCATAAATGCATACAATTTATACAGTTTGACAAAGTAATGTATTTGAAGAGCGCAACCAAACGTCTTTGTGAATTTCGTTTAAATGTGTTGTTCGTGCTGTACTATACCGTATGCCGTAACCTGTAAAGGTATTCAGATTTAATCATCACAATACATAAAATTGCATAGGATATGCATAATTGTAGCAACACTATTGACTCGTAAACTTAGGAAGTTGTTCATATAAGACTTTGTCCTAAATAATTGCTTCCGTCATCGTTATAGATAAATTATGAGCTATTACATGTGGACACTTATTAATCTAACCTATCATAGCATAAATCACTAGCTTATTTCAATAAAATTAATGAACGACCTGAAATATCGATTTTGGTTTAGGGCAAAACTTGTCAAAATTTAGGGAAAACTGGTTTAAATTAGGGCAAAAAATAGTAATTCAATATTAAGCATTCTTCACGACAAAATCGGGTCTTCATTAGATACATTTTTTGACTATTAACAACCACAAACATAAGTAATAACTCAATTCATATACATAATTAATGTTAACAATAGTGGTATCATTTTCAGAGATATTTTCCGTACGTACTTATTCGCAAGTACGGATACATATACTATGGCATTTTGATTGTGTGACTTTGGGTTGACATTATACTCATCTTCAGTTTCACTTCGTAATTCGTAGTGACACAGGAAGCATTTGTCCCCGTAATATATGAAAGTGTTTTGACGACTCCCAGGACCGTAAATGTGTTTATTACAAGGTAGAGTCCTCGGAATTATCCACTCACGTGGAAGGAGAGAAAGTAAAATGCTCGGAATGGCTGATTTCGTTCTATTTTAGATTCTAGAATATGTCGAAGTTCTTGTAGCAATAAATAAGTGCTAATATACCAGAAACAAACAGCAAGATCATTTGATTGCATGTACGCCTGTTACAAATTTACAAACATGACGGGCATGTTATATTTAATTATAAAACAAATACACTGAGTTAGGCGGTCTAGTCATTCTGAATCGTATTTCATATAACTGACCGTAACATTATTCTGTTCTTCGTCACAATGCAATATTGTTGAACATAAAACGGGGCTTGTACGCGGAAATAGGTTCGTGGTTTGTGGTTCTGCGATGGGTCACCCATTTCCCGTTTATTGACAACTTTATTGGACATTACTAAAAACAGAAGCTCAGTTCACCAAGAGTCGAGTTTAGGTGAAAGTCGCTCTGTGGTTATTTCACAGTGCTTTCACCGCACACCTTAGTGGCACATTCACATACCCTGCTACTCTGCTGTACAAAAATCTTTGTAAATCTGGTCGTCTTGGTGCAGATAATTTACAACCATTGTAATATTTATGTACATACACAAAATATTGGCATATTTAATGTTAGGTTAAGTTAATGGTACTAAAAGAGCGTGCGATTTCGAGATCGCACACTTTTTCCAAATCCAACACTAACTTATTACGCCTGGGAACAGTATGTGACCTGGAGATCGTTTTTTAAATCAGTACCGATTAGGTTAGATTAGGTTATTCGTGAAACGCTTATCACTTAATACACTGCATGTATTAAACCTGCGCACTTATGTTAGAATCCGTTTAAACAATACGACTAAAATGGTAAGGAAATGACTGCCAAATATTTTATTAGCTACCTAACAGAAAATAAGATATTTCACGAGACATTAAATACACCCACTAAATATTTCCCACTAAACTAACTACACTTTCCTGTATGAAATATTACTAAGAATTATAAAAGAGAATAACAGTCAAAACGCTCAATCCGAATTGACCGTAAAATCCTGAATGCTCGTTAAATGACAAGCCGAATCCTCACCACAACAGCAATAAGCATTTATTTAGGTCATTTCCTTAGGTCACATTAGGTATAGAACACGGTGATGGCTGCTCTGGTTCCCATGTGTCCTTTACCGCACGGCTCAATTTTATGTGGTGAATACCAATGGGGGAAAGGCACTTTACGGCGGTTTTCAAATCATCCCATATGAATCCATAAAATTGTCCCTGATTAGAGGGTTTTAATGGAGTAAGTCTCGGTTCTGAGCTTCACTACGGAAATCTCATTCCGTGAAAGTTTTTTACGGTCAAACTTTTCTTCAATTAAATATGCATTGGATATCTATGGTACTGCACAATTAAACTAAAGCCACTGCGTCGAGTTCATGAATACAAATTCTTGTTTTCGAGTTTTACATACTTTACGACTTTGCTGGTTTCCACGCTGTGCTGCAATGATTTATAGTATTCCTGTAAATCACGTAACTAGTACAAAATTAATTAAAGTTTTTCTCAACTTTGACAAATAAAACAATTATCCGAACAAGGAAAACCTGCGGGCATTTGACCCGTCTTTCCTCAGTTGTCTGTGATAAAAATTTCATCTTTTAATTAATTGAAAAGAGATAGGACCGGAAGCTATGGTACAAATACTAAAGGTATTTTTCCTTTGACCTGAATACGTGACAGCTCCAGGTATCACGAGTGAGCCTCATGGGTAAAATAGTTTCGCATATATTCTCTAGCCAGACCATATTGTTAATTAATAATATTAGCTAAAATTAGGAGATACAACCATGATTCAAAGCACAAGGTTGGGTAAGGAAGAACGCCTAACCTGACGTAACAAAAATTAACCTAACATGACTTTTTGGAACCAAAGTTAGAGGACTCCACGTACGAAAAATATACCCCTGAATTCCATGGCGTCTCCATGTGGCCTAGTATCAATTGATTGCGTTGCTGGAATGTCCGTCGATCGAGGTTGTTCAGAAGTAAAATTCCTTTTCCTGGAGCCTGTGAAGTTTTTACTGGACTCGAATTCTTTTCCTAACAGCTACTCTCGATAGATTAAAATTCCGACTCACCCAATTTTGTGTAATGAAAAATGTGACTTGATTTTGATGATACCTGAACTTTCTTTTCGTTCTATGTATTTTCCATACAGGTCTGTATCTCTACGTGCTCGTGGTTCAGACTTTCATGGCTGGGAATATCAAACTAAGAATTTATGCTGCCATTGGTTGGGGTAAGTGGTGTAGTATTGGTTTGGTTGTGTTACATATTGCATGCTATATTTTATCTTTTGTGTATCCATGTCTTTTTACAATTTTCTGAGCACTCCCTGTCCCATTCTACATACAAGAATAAATCTTTTCATTCCAATCGCCGAGAGAATGTGGGAAGGGATCTTGCCGAAACGGGGTTTCAACTAAAACGAAATTTTGGTACAAACTACAAACCGAATAGGACGTGACCCACCTTGCACCGAACCGAATCGTTGCGAACATTAAACATGAATACTGGGTTTGCATCGTTGTTCGTTGCCCGGATCTATTCCTCATCCGGATATCACAATGTACTACGGAGTCGTTTTTCACTCAAGACGAATTCATGGAATTCCGTCGAAAGAGTCATTGAGTTGAGTGTGTATGTAACAGAATTAGGGTGACAGGCTCTGTATTTCCGTTCTGGATGAAATATTTGCTTTCTTAGCTTTCTTCGACTTTCTCCAGCTTTCTCCGAAAAGGGCATAGTGATATAATAAAAAGCCGCCCGTTTGGAATTGACACATGAATAGACTTGACTTCTTCTGAACTACTATTCCACACTGACAAGGACAAGGTTCCAATGAATAAACTTACTCACAAAAATAAAAAAGCAAAGAAATGTCGAAATTTTATATTTATATCATCTCAGTCCATCGTGTTCCGATGTAATATATAAAATGACGATTGAAACGCTCTGGCGCTTTCCAAGGGTTTATTAAAAATGGGTGCCAATTTAACTAGCCCAACTAAAACAACTTTCAACCTAAACTTTTTACAAATTTATCACAAATAGACAACGTTTTCATCTGTATCCTGGATTTTTAAACCTAACCTAATTACACTTAATCTAGCCTGCCCTGACCTTTCTTCACATGAATCATCAAACTAATTTCGATAAAATCAATGATTACCGATTTTTTAGGTAAAAAGTTGTAAAAAAGTTAATTAGGTAGGCTATGAAAATATTGATTCATTAAAATTTAATTAAAATTAAAGAAAGGACTTTGACGCATATGCGGCTTTGTACGCCTTCGCATAAATTGCTGGAAATGTTACTTAGCGAATTTTGCAGATTAAATTATCGCTTTTGCCGGAACACATATTTTCTAACAATATATGACTGATTTCGCCTGATCAGAGTTTACTGTTTTTCAAGAGAGAACTCAACTATTTAAAAATTCTAAAACACAATGCAAACTTCAGCTTAGCCTGGCCTGGGTATGAATTTTGGACGAAGTTGCATTTCCAGAAGTAGAGGCTGAAGAATGGAATCACATACGTCTTAGGATGATAATGGCAATAACTCACATGTTGTACAACTCTAAAATGAACCCCAAAGCTCGTGCCCTACATGTCACTTTCTCCTTGTGGGACTGTCACAACTTTCACAAGGGGTTCTAGAGCTAGTGCTAACTCGACTTGACATTTCATTACCTCCGAACTACACTATAGACTATAGTAAGGTATATGACACTCTGTAATTTATACTGTGAAACTCCATTCTGTACAGGGTGTAACATAAAAGAACATCGCTAAATCCCATTTATACTACCTACGTGTATTTGAATTATTCAGGGAAAATCCGTCGGTTAAAACATGATAACCCAAAATGATGTAACAATGCCATTACTGGAATACAAGGTTTTTTCTCTCTAGCACTCTAAATGTAAAAGTAGAACAGCAATGAAAGGTAGCATCAACGCATTGGTAATCATTCATTTGGATATTTACTGACAGGATAATTACAAACGAACTTAATTATTTAGAAACGAAGCGCTATTGTTAGTCAATTAGGAAAAATGCGGAATACGGAGCACACAAATTACGAATTTTCCAGTACAAATAGGAAATACCGTGACTCTGCATGCACTCAAATATCTAACGTTTCAATAGTTTTTGACCCATCCATCGTCTGTCCCTTGTGCGTAGTAGAGGAAATTATTTGTCTCGTTTTTGCTTATTTATATAGGTAGGTACTACAAGATACACATACGCCCACTGAAGACAACCCCAATTCCTTGTAGCTTCCAGCTCGGAAGGAAACACTCGAAATATGAAATATCTTCCGATGTATACAACCATTTATTCAGGCTTCCACACGAGAACGTATCATATCTTCCGATAATGTAATTTCAAGCATTGGAGACTCTGGGTGACATAAATAATTTTGGAATTGAGCTGTGAGAGCACGTACGTGCCCAACCAATACGCGATTCTCTCACACATCATAAATATCATTACCCAGTAAACTCCAAATACAAAAAAAAAACAGACAGATTTTCTCTACGTCTCTATGTAGTGTTATTTCATTTCTTGGACTGTATTGAGGGAAAGTACCAAACCAATACGCCATATGGATTCTCCGTTAATTTGGACTCGCGTTTTTTACCATACTGTGATTGGCCATGGAAAATGTGGCGTTAATTGTTACGCCCATTACTAACTTAGCGTCCCGATTATAATATGGTTTCATACGAATACTTTCTCTACATATTTTTACATTAACGTACAATGATTTTCTGTGTTTAAATTTTATATAGGTCTCCCGTTCCTGGTGGTCATAGCCTGGTCTATAGCTAAATGGATGACCCAGGCCCCTGTCGCTGACTCCTCTTCAACCACTGGCACAATTGTGAGTCCATTACGCTTTTATGCCTCTTTTGTTTCTTTTTCTCCGCGTCTCTGCGTTTCCTTTCAAGTTTAACGGGCTTCGGAGTTTATAATCCTTGAAACTTTCCAACGCAATGCCTCGTCTGGTTTATTGATGATACTTGATACTCCTGTGGAGTGGAGTACACTTGAGGCTATAGGCTCTTGTTTTGTTTGCCAACAAAAGACAAGTACTGTCCATACGCAGGCAGAGTGGGTATCCGGTTTACAGGACATTTCGCCTTGAGCCGGGTTGACTTTCAAAACCTATTTCAGCTCGCGTATATGTATTGCATTTGACACGTTGTAGTAACTTCTGAGTTTAACATACTGTCAATATTCTAATGTAGATATACCCCAAATACGCAAATATATTGAAATACACGAACAAATCGAAATACACATTGTTGAAATCTCCAATACGAAATAACCGGATTTCTCTCAACCGCAGTGATACATTCTTACATTCATCAAGTACTGGCCAGGCCACTGTTTCGTTTCTTAGATGTGGTCGATCAAAAGGAACATCCTTCTAATATATTTTTATGTCAATATGTGGACACAAACGATATACAATTAGGTTAAGTTTACTTTAGCAAAGTGTATGCATTTCAGATACAATAAAAGATGAATGAAAGGAATGGTTACTGTTTCTATAGCGTGTGCTTACCGTTAGAAACTAATGTGTTTATATTGTACAAAGTTAGGTTAGGAAGAAATTTGACCTAGCTCCTTGACCTAGCTTAACAGCGAATTAAGAAAAATTCGACGACGAGGACAGCGAGTACCGCAAATGCCAGCATGACACACTCTATATAACGGTACCAAGGATTCCTTAAGGCTCAGATATCAGAGCCCATAACTCTGACAAATCAAAACGGATTTTGACAAATGAGGACGTTTTGGAATGAGAATGACTTGTTGAATAACGTAACTACTTTGTTTTTGGAAATTCCGCTCCTAAGCAAAATGGCGGGGCAAATGAAAACTTTGCAGCCTTATGGCTCTGAACTTAGTTCTCAATGAGTTGGGCTAAAATAAAAAGTTACGTTGTGCCCCAAGCGATGCCGGTTCAAAAACGCTCTTAATCGGTCACCTAACTTAAAAAATGACAAAGTTTTCGATTTTCCTGTAAACCCTGTTGTTCACCAGTTTTTGGTTGAGTCGAACTCGGCACTGAGGCAGAGACACAGACCATACCGTGTTCGGCTACCCTTATTCAAGATGAGGCTTCAAAGCGTACTCCTTCCCAAATGCTTTTCGCATGCATTCTAGAAATACGGGTGGCGCCCCATAGCGGCTTAGATTCACACTGTCACCCTGCTACGGGAACTTTAAGCTCTCAATTCAGGTGAGGTTAGGTCAAATGTGATTGTACACATCACATTTATATTTCGTATAAAATCTACTAGTAAGTACACAGATACACGCATAACTAAATAAATACCATACACGACGTTGGGTCACGATTTCTGCGATTACTTATAGCTATGCTGGGCACCTACTTGATTGAAAAATTGAACGCATTTATTGTTACTGTGGAATGGTCCCCGCGTTCTTAATATTGACGAAATCTCTGCCAAATCCTGGAAAATATACCTCATATTCACTTTTGAAACAACTTAATGTAATGTACGAATAGATATAGGAGCCTGGCTCGTAATTTTTAGCGTCTTGGCAGATGATTATGAATGAGTGGGCATTTACATTTCACAGTTGGTTGCCCAGTTCTGGAAAATTCTTGGATGAATCGACGCGGAAAACTACGCTTGCTAAAACTACGTAGCTTTTTCAAGTGAACATATGCATGTTAGGACGCTTAGCGAAAATGATATGGTAAATATGCACATCAAAATAGCTGCAATGCATTCACAACAACGTCAACAAGTTATGTATATTTATAAAATTATAGCCAAATTTGCCGCCGATCCATATTTTCGCCTCGAATTGGCGTTATCATTCCGGAGCATTCAAGCGGACAAGTATGAGTGCCTAGGGAATTCGGTGCAGAAAAGTAATATTATGTAAACTCATTATATACCTACGCACTCTGGGAATTCTGGGCCGCTGTTCAAATATCGTACCGTATCTAGTCAAACCAAGCCACTGAATGAATTCTAGAGCTAACTACAGAGTTGCTATTTTCACTGATAATACATATTATGCTGTAATTTCTGAAACCTCCTCTCGCCTTGAAACCGTATTTTAAGATATTTTAAATTAACACTGAAAATTGGATGCTATTGCTGCGTAGCCCGACAATTCATAGCAGCCCAACTCATAGCGCGACAATTCATAGCGCCCAACTCATAGCAGCGATAACTCGTAGCGAACTCAATTCATAGCGGCGACTATTCATAGCAGGCCCAATTCATAGCGGCGACTACTCATAGCCGGCGACAACTCATAGCGGCCCAATTCATAGCAGCCAAAATAAAAAAAAAATTTAAATAAAAACTTGATTTGTTGTATTCGTCAGTTATAATTAGTACTGGGTCAGGTAGTGAAAGCCTAATAAAAACAAGTGATGCTAGTACTTGATAATCGATTCATGCATAATCCAACGAATCCCTGTATGTTCACATCATAAGTGGAAAGGTATAAATATAAATCAGTGTCAAAAACTAAATTACATATTGAAACCTACTATTTACAGCAACCTGGTTCTATTGTGCTAACCAAGGGCTATGTTACAGACAATACCTTTCAAAAACGAATCTAAAGTTCGATTAGGATATTCCAACACAACAATAATATTGGGGCACATCTGAAATACACCAATTAATACGAAATGTTACCCCAAAGCACCTAATGTTAAGAACTACATTCCTTTTATGACTGAATTTTTGTCAAAGCTCTTACCTCCGTTTTGCTGGTTTCATAAATCCGATCCATGTTTGCTCAAAGTACATAACAAATGACTATAAAATCCAGGAATACGAAAAATGAATGGTGCAGTTACCAAAAACAGGATGGAAGATACCAAAGACCTCTGCCAAAGACATGTGTACCTACATGTGTATGTTATATTTAATGCACTTTTGCAGTTTATAAACCTACTTTTCGTTGTACTTACAAGCATTTCAGCGGTCACATTCTTATTTCTTGCATTCGAACCCCGCATGACTAATTCATCGGACAGTAATCACGCACGCAATAGACGATATCTCCGTTGTAAAGAACGTTTTTTGGTTACCCTGCTCAACTAAGGTACCTACCTACTTATAAAATTATTTTGATTTTAAAAAAAAAACTTAAGTTATCATGACTTTTCAATTTTTTGGCTGCTATGAATTGGGCCGCTATGAGTTGTCGTGGATTCGTTTTTGACACATGCAACAATACTTCATCTGCTGTTTTTGAATTGACTCAAACTAATTTTGTCAGTTTAAACGATACCCTTTGAACCGTTCACAGGCAGTGTTGTTACAAGGAATAAATATAATTGTCCACTCATTGGCCGGGAATGCGGGCCCTGCGATTCTATTTGCTCAAGATCTATCATTTTCAGATCAGTGAAGAGATTCCACGGCGAGATCTGATTCTCTTTCTTTCTGCATTTTTACTTGGAATAACGTTTGTCAAGTTACAAACAATGGCTCCAGGTGTGGCTCAAGTCAGTAGGCTATATTTTAAATAAATTGATACCTGTGAAATATGATGAATAAATTGAATTTAAGTTTTATGTCGATTTACTCGGGTGTATATTGTAATGATATCACTTGTGCCTAATTAATGTTGTACATTTTTGGATTCAAGACAGTGCTAAAAAGGAAACCTGCTTGTCAATGAAATTAGTCGAATCAGAACTTGCCTGGCGTCGAAACTCCGAGAAAGTATCTCTTTCTGAAGCATCAATAGAACGAGGTCGATTCCCAAATCAAATCTGGTTTCGACCACTCAAAAACGGAACTGTGATTTGGGATTATTTCGTGTCAAGCTTCGACTGTCCCTTCGGCGTGGAACGTGTCGGGCGAGTTGGGGACGGTGGGAAATGGGTTTGTGGACTGACAGAGTTGTCCAAGAAAAACGACTGCGTTGTTTACTCATTCGGCGTTCGCGGAGACACGTCGTTTGAGGAAGAAATTCTTGCTCGGACCCAATGTCGTGTCCACATGTTTGACCCTACTGGCGACCCTGAAACTCTTCTGGTGATGGACAGTTATCCAGAGCGCACATCTTTTTCTCGGCTTGGGATAAGCGGGAGTAATACGCGCGGATTTCATACGCTTCGGACATTCATGGAGCGGAATGGAGACAAATTTCTGGATATTTTAAAGGTATACATACAAAATTTGAAATGAAAACTCGTAAGTGGGTAAATTTCATAAGCCCAAGTACGAAACAAATACAGGTTCCTTAATGATTTTCCTTGTGGCTGAACCTGTCTGTGAATTGGTACTTTGTCTGTTTTACACGTAATATTTTGATTGTGTTGAAGATGGACGTGGAAGGAGCGGAATGGGAAGTACTGGAACAGGTCGAAGTTGATTTTGGAGGCGAATTTCCATTTGCGCAACTCCAAGTCGAAGTGCATTTGAGCAAATTCCAAGCCGAAGATCAGTTTGAATCCACGAAAAAGGCTTGGAATTCTTTAGAAAAGGCTGGACTTCGTCCATTCCGAGATGAAGCGAATCTTCAGATACGCAGTGGGATTCATCTTTTTCACGAATACTCGTTCCTCAATACGAAATCCCTGAGCTCACCTTTCTTTGTCGATCGGCTATAATAAGAATAATATTATTCGAATAATATAATATGTACTTTGCAACCCAACTGAAACACATTTTAGATTTCTACAATTTCGAATATTACAAAGAATTTAGCGGAAATAATATTGATAAATAAGTATTTAGATGGATTTTCTTTATATGTCAACATTTGATTATTTCAACCTTGTTGTGAAAGGCTAAATATTAAGGTGCCCGATTTTAATGTTTTTTTGTCCGACTTTAAATACAAAAATGCCGACCAAACAACCAGAGGAATAGCGCTTCAAAAATCAAACATTTTCTGAGGCAAAAATCAAGATAATCAGGGGATCACAGCTAAATGACCGTTATAAACATCGAAACTTAAATTTTTAATTACTGTCAATAGAAATTTTCCGGCTCTTTCCAGTGGTGATGCGTAAATCTGTCTAAAACAAATTTTCCTGGCATTTATGGTAAAATACAGTGTCAAAATTTTTAAAATTTGCAATCTGGTATATTATACAAGTTCCACGTAACAGAAAATGATACCATTGGAAAGAACAAATCGCTAAATGGCTCCTTGATTAGCATACATCAGCATAAGTGACGAGTGCTTGCGATTTCAATTTACTAATTATATGTAAGTATTATATCAAAGTATTCTCTATTTAGCAGCGGATTACAGAGATGTAAGTCAGTTGAAAATGTCCCCAGAAATTGTTCGAGTTTTTCCGGGAATCCGGGTTGTTCTTTCGCCCTCACCCTCCAGACGAGGTATTTCCACGTCCATGGTGGATTTCGGAAAGATGGATATCCGTAATTTATTCCTGGAAACCGGGAGAACAAGCTAGAGACGACATAAGGATTCAACCCTCGCCTCTGATATGTCTACACGAATACCCAGTCGTATGTAAAAACCAGTAAATGACCGGACTCAGGTGGGATTTTCCCGTACCCGTATAAAAATCATAGGTCGGCATCTGAGATTCATTCTGTAAGGTTAGGTTAGGTTTTCCGAAACGCCCGCAAGGTTATAAATTCTAGTTAGGTTAGGTTA
>JAQFYT010000422.1:0-25776 GCA_034694925.1 Ceratophysella denticulata
GTTTTAAATGTGAATTTTTACCTGTTTATATCTGACTGACTATGAAGCTACGTAGGTAACGTACCAATACCATGCTCATCTGTAAACCGCGCTTTGAGAGTCATTTTTATTAGTTAGGTTTGATTAGGCTTAGTTGTTAAAAGTCAGACTAGGCTGTCCCAAACTGCGGCATAGACCGTACGGCACCTACGCATTATGCATTTTCGAGGGCGATCCACCGGTGGGCAGTAAACTCAGAATCAATGAAACGGTTAAATCTGATCTCCCTAATGAATTCCTTAACCTAAACACCTATTGATAATTACAGATATGCAACATTTTAATAAGCATACTAAAGTCAATTGTCGTAACAAGTGTGTTCATTATTTTGTAATCGTTTTTATTATTCATAGATAAATCATACGATGCACAATTTACATGGAATTTGGATAGAATTATCGTTCCTTTATAAAACGTATTATTGAGCATTGATTTTTCATATTTCATAACGGTATACTGATTTGAAGTTCAATTATCCAAAGCAGAGAGTACTATTCGGAAGCTTCCAAGTAGGGTGGTATGGAATTCACATAAAATCCAGTCGATAGTAGGAATTGTTGAAGATCTGAATTCCGATCATGATGGAGCGCAGAAAGCTCAGAATGAGGAAACGATAAATGTAAGCCACAATAATTTCACCGGCTACACCGCCCTTGCAAGTCATGGACATGGCCTCCTCCTGATCCCCACCTTTGGAAATCTTAAAGTCACAGATGACGCCCATGACGTAGTTCGAGCACAGAATCAGGAGCATGTTCAAACCGATTCGGACCTACAATTTAAAGAATTTACTATTAAGGCGGTGTCACATATCTGACAGAGAATCGCTTTCATCTGGCACGGGTAAAAGAATCGATGATCAAAAAGTTCCATACCCCTTGAGTTTCGTATTTTGGTTTTTCAGCGAAGGCACGTTTGTCGGCGCTAATAGAGTAAACCGTGATGAAGATGAGGACGAGGTAGTGTACGTCCTGTTTCGGGAACCATTGAATACTTTCCGCCATGAAGCGATGGAGCTTGGTCAAACCCACGAACGTGAACGTGTTCAGGCCAAGATTTCGAAGTTCGTAAAGCTGAAATGCAGGGCAAAAGTATGTGACATGACACGGATGCTATTGGCAATTTTATTATGGTTAATTGCTAACAATAACTGTGCAGAACCCGCAACTATATTTATGTGTTAATTATCTCTATACATTGATAAATATAAGAAATCATACTGCCGAATCAGCGATATTCCACGTCATCCTGGATCTGTGCCGGTGCCTTCGCCTGTGTCTGGGCGTTTGGAAAGAATGATTAAATACTGCTCAGGTATTTACCAAAGTAATTATTGAATCCTAGATTGTAAATCGAAGACACGATTGGAGATTGGGTTCATCCATGGATGTAGGTACATCAAAAAAAAAATATTTCTCACTGTCTTTATCTTTTGGACTAATAAAACATTCTGCCAAAAAATATTCCGCTAATGTTGCAAATAACTTTAAGACTGTAACAAAACAAGTAGGAACCGGAAGCATCTTCTTCCCCGATGCGTTGTCGAAGCAATATTCGCACAGCAATTAAGAACAATGCAAGGCATTCTCAATGTATTCCAGTGTGAACTAACGCCATGCCAATGTCCTCTATTGTCTGAAATCTCAAGTATCTGAATTGGAGCCCAAAAGACCAACATAGAGCAGAACTTGCTAGGTAAATTGATTTGGAAGTCTGCTTTTCCCCGTTCATACTGTTACCTCCTGCTATACTGCAGTAAAATACAGGGGCGTTCATATTATCTCCATGAAACTTGTGTCACTTGTCATATGTGAAGTGAAGTTGAGTTACTTGTCACTAACCTGTAAATGTTACGCTTTAGGATAGTCTTGAAATTCAATTCAGAAAAGTTAGGTTAGGCTAGTTACGCTTCTAGGGGGAATGCCGGATAAATCTACTTAACTCGAATTAATAAAATCCGACAACTGAAGATATTGCCAACTCCAAGCTACTAGCTGCACAGCGAAATACTATCATGAAGCGCACACTTTATCATCATGTACCTACTGCTGATAGTCTCATATGTATGTTCACTATTATCTTATGGGAATATAAATAACGATATGCAATATATGTATATATACTGCATATGGCATATTAAGATTATATCCCTGCATAGCATTTTTAGCACATTCAACAGACAATTTATTAATGAAGAATGCAAAAGTTGAAAAGTTACGTCCACTGTTAAAACTGTTAATGCCTGCGTAAGGGTAGTTGGTAACGGTAAATGTGCCGCATTTCGTAAGCATCTATCTACATATTATTGTACAAAGGACTCAGGTCAATCATATCGTGTTATTAAGATTTTATGTTTTATGTTGGGTATAGGTAAAACTGCACAAACATACATATGGTTCTAATTAGCCCAGGTAACATAAATAGGATAAGCCAAGATCTTGCCATTGAAGTACTGCGAACGAATCATTGAGCGTCAACATTGTCATTATTAAGCTAGAGGGTTTTGACCTGATATACCAGACTATGCCATTTTCTACAACTCAAATGTACAATCGATACGTTATATTCCTTTCTTCCAAGAATGTGCACACCCAGACGTGATTTGTAACCACTTGCTACACACATCTTTTCCATTTCCATACACAAAACACGAGATTGGAAATATTTTGGATTTCACAAAATTATCACACAAAGAATTGGATAGTTGGAAAAATATCTTTAAAATCTTCAAATCTATCTCAAATCTGTTCTGTAAAGCCGTTCACTTTGTGACAATTTTAAACTGGATTTATTATTACACCATCAAATCATGTTCAAATGTAACCTAACCCTAACAGATAAAAATTTTGAAACAATATTTTCCCCAATTTACATTTTTGGGGATTACAAACCTTCTTGCAAGGGAGCGACGGAGTTATCAATTCGCTCAGAAGAAACGAACGACCCTGTACATATTCCGCTGATAAGAGTTTGCTGTAGTACATTCACAGTGTGAACCTCATTCTCAGTCAGTCCTCATCAGCTGGAGGGAGAAGAGGGTGTAGAAATAAAACGGGCAAACAAGCAAGAAGAGTGCGTTGCTCCACTAATTGCTAATTCAGGAGTCAAGAGCCCGATTTAAATTAAGTAAAACTTCGGCCTGTGTCCCGGCCCTGCAGTCGCATTCCCCCCACGGACCATATATTTGACCTCTTCTGCTTCTGCTCATTGGGCTCGGTCACGAGCACCACCACCATGTGGTCATTTACTGTGAAATAATTTGTGGAAGTGTGCAGGTGGCAGGTGAGGTGAGTGCCCTACTTTGTTTTGACCAAACTGCCATGACGAGACGAGGAGCGGGAGTCATCTAAGTACTCAATATACCTACGCGTTCAGGTGTCTGCTCGGAAGTCAGAGGTCAAAGGTGAACATAGTGCTCGAATGAAGGAACCCAGAGGCGGCACCATGTCGAAACGAGCCTGGAAACTTCGTAAGTAGAACACATTATCAATATTCATTAAATATTACGTTTGACGTTGTGTTGTGTGTTGTACGTATTCGATGGTAAACTACAAATAAACTGTGAGATTAGATAAGCGCAAGCGCGTGCAAAATATTGAGCTAAGACGTAGTTGCAAATTAATATGGACGGATTTGGATTTGATAAATTATCAACCGAGAGTAGATGTGTACGATATTTTGGAAATTGGCAGGTAGCACGTGTAGCCGATAGGCTTGAGGTATGTTCAATGTTTGGAAATAGTTTAAAAAAATCAAGACAGACAGTCACATTTTGTGTGCCTTAAATAAGTTAGTATTAAAATATGTTCTTGATTTAACAATTAACTTACTATTCTACTGACTTTCTTTGAGACACCATGTATGTTATGTCCCTGTCATAATGCAAAGTTCAATTTACCGTTACCACAGGCTGACGTCGTTGGGATTAAGCGTTTAAAAGTGGAGTTCTTTGAATGTAATAATGATCAGTAAGTATATGAAAATTGCTAAGTTTAGACAATCAGAACATTTCTTGCTATCCTTCCAATATTATCAATTATCAGGGATAAGGTATTCGCTGGTTATTTTGATGAATAGGTCATAGTCATAGGCTTGTAAAACTAACTATTCACTTACTCAATGAATTTAATATACTTAAGTTTAAGTATGCTGTTGCTGATATTCTCATATTATAATCTTAATGATGCGTAAGTACTGATGACTGACTGATGACGTACCATAACCAGACTTGAAACATTTTAAAGCATTGCATTTTGTATTTCATTTTCCATTTTCTATCATTAAAGTATCGTGTCATAAATGATGAGTTGTAATTTTAAAGTACAGGTGCAAGACAAACTGATTGACTTTGTTCGTGTCTCGTGTCATGTTTCATGTTGTTAAGTTTGAACTCTAAACGTCTTTACTTACTTAGTTCAACAGATAAGATATAAGATACCACCGCATATATACATAATACATAACAGGATTTTCTTGGCTGCAATTACCCTAAGTCGTTAATTTTATCGATTACTTTAATAATTTGTAACAATAATTTACATTGGACTTAAGGTGTGAGTGAATGTATGTGCCTACTGTATATTGATCAAACCAAAACTAACAATAAGTACTTAATAAATACAGGCGGTTTTCATTGTTCCCCGGTATTAACGGACATGATTTTGGGGTTAACTTAAAGATGATAATTGGGATTCTAAGTTGAACCTTTAGTTGTAGTTGAATACAAATATCGGTTTACGGTGTACGCTTAATCAAAACCTTTATTCGACAAAAGCTGTTTATCAAATTATGTCAGTGTTTTGCTTTGCTGCCTTGCTGTGACTCTACTTAAACAAGCTGAACTTGCTTGATTTGAAATTATTGCAGTGGAAATACCGATGTTTTCATTGTACAAACGTACTAAGTAGATGTTATGTGATATTTGATACGACTCTTCCTTTTTATTGCATGCACACCGTCGAATCGTAATTAGAGAAGTTCAAGGTTAAATTAATTTATTTTTATATGGAGGAAAATGCTAGGCTATACATATTCAACTCACGAAGTAACCATTTGGACATGTTGTTTTCCTGAGAAATAGGTATGTAGTAGTATTCAACGTCTTACTATGTTCATGTTCGTATAAAAAATGCCGTCGAAACTCTTTTTATAGGTAATAAATTAATACTTCTTGCTTTCATTTAATTCCAACTTATTCGGCTCATTACATGGCCTGTTGTATAGTCTATACTTTAACATTAATATTGGTGTTTGGACGTAAGTTGGTTATAATTATATGGCGATTACATCCAACCCATCTATTCGTTTGAGAAGTGATGTTCATGTTTTGAACTCGAATTTGTTTGAGGTTAAATGTGCATCTTGCTAGAAGATCACGAACGTGTGTCTGGTTTACGTCACGTCTGTTATGTGCAGGTCTATTGAATTGAAGTAAAATACAATTAGCTTGCATATTTCATATTCGTGCAGTCTCTCTACTGATTTACCGATACAATTTTTAAAATTTGAGATTTTTTTTTGGTTTCGTCCTTGTTTATTATATACTTACAGCATACTCTAACCTAATGAAACGAAATTAAATTAACTGATTATGGTAGAATAAATCAAACTCTACATGGCATAGATATGTGACTGGAGTCGAAGACGTAGATGTTCCACAATCATAATAGTCTTCGCTGCACTACTAGTTCGTTTATTCACCGAAACTTTTAAATTAATTTAATTGTTTGCGTGTTGAGTGTCGCGCTGATGAATGCAAGTAATTACTTCATAGTATAGTATTTATCCGATGACTGCCACCCACTGCATTTTGCTTTTGTCAAGGACAATAATAATAGCTGTTCGTACGTACTTACGGAATATTTAGAATTTGCATACACGCTACATAAGGAAATAGCGGCGAAATTCCACGCAGTTTACGTTTTAATCTCTGAAATGAATGTTAAATGGTTATCAAATTACGTAAGATTAGTGGTAGTGGATACGGCTACATATGTCCAGTTCTTATTATGTATTAATCATTAATCTGTCGAACTGTTGATGTAGCGCAAGTTGCAAGTAAGAAAAACACCTAAGTATATATTCGTGTATCGCGTGGGACATTCGACAGGTCCAGCCAAAAGCCAAGACCACATTATGCATCCATGGTTGTTGTGAAAACAATTTTTTTTATTTACCTAATCAATTCTTTTGGTCTGGAGAATTTTCCGTTCGTTATTGGATTGGAGTACGATCCATGTTTGGGATGCATCGTAATTGTAAACCTTGATCAGGCACGGATGCCAACAAGAATAGAATAAGTTTAGAAGATTTTGAGCGGAAAAAATCTTGATTTGTATAATACATCGTTTTTCTTAACCAGGTTTGCACCCAAGTCAGCACCACCCCACACTGAACACGTCTTAGAATATTGAATCATTTATTATCCATTGACACATTGTGTATACAAATACAATGCTGTGATTTGATAAATTGCTTCATCACCCGAGACGATACAATACGTTTCAGTTAGCTCACAGAAATGCAAATCGTGGAGATACAAGAGCCCGACCGAACCTGCCTCGCCATTACTATGTATTAACAATTCTAAGCGAGGCTTTTACGGTCCTCATACGTCAAAGGAAGTTTGGGTGGAGTAGCCCCTAGTTTTATAATCCACTTGCCAAAAATTCACATAAAGTAATGGCGCCTGTGGGAAAAAACTTTGATTTTGGACATTGGAAATACGATATTGTTAAATGTTGTATGGTTGAAATCAGATCTACCCTTGGCTCTAAAACATAATGCATTGTGCTGGTACTTGGGAGAGGACCAGTTTATTTATTGTTGGGAAAACGGTGAATTCCTCTATAAGGAAATTACTCCTAGCTTTAGTAATTTTTGTCTTAAGCTTTACAATTTACCAGAACTTCGTCTTAAGGCTCTGTGAGATGATGATTGTTGGGTACAGATATAAGGTTCTCCCACGTACATAAATGGCCATTATTTATGTTTGCACGTTGAGCATGGAACCTTCCAAATAAGAATCTTAAATCTGAACTCAAGAATAATGGGAAGACAGGATATGCATAATAATAATATACATCTTTGAGCAGAAAGTTCTGAAGCTCTGATGAGTCTCATCATGGCAGAAATGCATGGTTTGGGTTAGGAAAGGTTGAAAACAGAACTGTACTCTAATGACATGTCTCCATTAAGTCATTGAATCTCTCGTATTTCTCGTCAAGGTAATAAGAGGCTGTAGCTGTAGTCATTTTCCTGATTTGAAACTCTCTACCAACATCAAACATCCTCTCTCAAATAAGATCTCTGAGGATTGTGATTGTTGTTGTGTTGACTGGGATTTGATTCGTTTTGGGCTGGCTTACGTCGAGAGGACTGCGTCTTGTCTATCTATGTATCTGTGCAATGTTGATGTGAAGTTGCACGAACTGTAGCATCTTTTCAATTTTCAATGCCACCGCCGCCTACAAGTGTGTGAAACAGAGATGAATGCACTTTTTTCCTTATTTACCCCTTTGTGTTCCTACATGACACTATAGCCCTTCCCTTTCCATTCTTTGTAAAGCTCCATTGTAGTAGATTCAGTTCAATCGAGGTGCAATTTCTTCAACATTCAACATAGTCTTGGGTTTTGAAGTTTTGCGTTCGTGGTGAATTCGGCTTCGGCCGTTTGTCAATTGTGTTTCTGGTTATCTTACCAATAATATGGACATAACATAACTTTTGAGCGATAGCATAAAGACGTAGAAGATATTAATGATAAAAACAATAATTTGATATATTAAAGTGGGCGCAATAATTATACCGAATACTGTACCGCTACCGATTGCCTGTGCGATCTACTGTCCTTATATCGCACGTACATAGTACGTAGAGGCAATTGGAGGTTTCTTCTAATTCATCCAATAATCCAATCCAATGGGTATCTAACTGAACCTGAAATAACTTAAAAATTCGATTAGAGTGAAAATGCTATATGCACTGTACCGGTACTCAAAATTCCAATATTACAGCAACATGTGTACGTAGTTCGTCCAGTGTTCTGGAATCTGGATATTGAGTACTAGCAAAATCAAACAAGACGTTGAAGCTCTAAACCTACATATTTATTATAGCCAGCTTCAATTTGCTAGGCCCGAAACCCCAATATTCCAGTTGTGTTGTTTGTTGGTTGGGTATGGTGGTGAATTAGAGTTACTTATTACGATTCGTTGATCTCTTGAATGAAATGATTTCAGGAAAAAATTACACTCCGCATCTCAAGCATAGCATGCGTTTCCTTAAAAATGTTCCCTCTTCTTCTATTCACTGGCCCATCACAATTTATTTTATTATACTACCTTGGCTTGGCTACTGGCTTCCTTGGCTTGCCTTAGCTTTGAAATTAACGCATCTCTTCAGCTACCTGTCTACATCCTATTCTTCCACTAAATTTTGGCCCTGTTTCCTTATTCGAGTCGAGTCGTGTATTTTATAATGTTGTGCCGCCGCTTATCGCGTACTATCTATGTACTACGTAAGCAAAAGCAAGTCAGGCAACGCAACGCCAGGAGGATGTTGTAGGTTGTAGGATCTTCTCAATCCCTTCCAATATAATTTCTCTGTTGTGTTATGAATTCACTATCTTCTCAGGAAGTCATCGGACTTTTGAATACAAAAGGGAAAAGTAGACGGTAGATAGGAACTGTTGATACTGGGTTTAACGTTTACCCAACACACAAACCATGATGGAACAATAACTTGTAGAATCGGAAATTATGGGATTGGGATATTAAATATACTTAAGCAGTTCTTACTAATACTAATACTGGCTTAACTTTAAAGACTCTATGTCTACTACCGCTCTGCCAGCCGGTACCTTTTTGTATTGCCTGACTTGACTACTTGTTTTATGTGCACAAAGAAAACTTAGAAATTGCTGAAACGTGTTGTTTTTCCTCATAATATTTGTATACGAGCCTCTAGCCTCTCACAACTTTTCAGTTTGGCAAGAAATACGCCGTAGTTCATGATAGGGGCGGTGGTGGCATGGAAGTTCGTGATTGAAGCTTATTTTACATGATTAGTTTTGGTATTTAATATTTAAGTAGTAACGGCGGTAGGGGTAGGGCCATGTTTTGGGTTTGTTATTTGATGAAAGGATAGACTGTTGACAAAGTATGGTGCTGTCTTATCTGGGCTGCTAAATGTTCAATAGTCCCTCGGAAAAATAAAAATAAGAATAGGTAATATCTTTAGTATTTGCTTTTAGTATATGAGGTAAATCCAATCCATTGCTTTGAAACAACTTATTTGAACAACCGAAAAATATTGATCGATAGAAGTAATGAAATGATGGATTATGGAATATTACCGTGCGTCATGTCATTATATAATTATGCTTTAGTACTTGGGGTTTATGGAGTGGTTAGGCGATCCATGTTTGTATTTGTTCAGAATTTTCAAGGTGTTGCGCGAGAGGTATTCGTGTTCGTATATTTTTGTGCAGGATAGGGAAAGGATAGGACTCATAATAACAAGAACTACTGTAAATATACTTGTTTCAATCTCAAGAGTATCGAGCCTCATAAATTAATTTACCATTCTGGATGTTCTTAAAAACAATTTGAACTGTTCTTGACCTAAGAATAGGATTATGGTGTTTATTCGAAGTAAGCAAATGCAAATATTATGAAACTGGGAATAATACAATGCACTTTACAAGTCTATTTACGTAGTGCTCGTTGTCAATGTTGCTATTTCGGCTTCTTCCAGTGCAGTGGTGTGCTGAGTGCTGATGGTACAGTATGTACATAGCAGAATGATTTTTAGGTACGAAATGCGGATACGAGAGCTTGAGCTGAAGTAAGTACCCCGCGTTCTGCACCTGTACTACTTACTACTTACTTACTTCCTGCAAACTGCATTACTTATTGATCCGCGGTTCCGGTTTAGGTTTTAGGTACTTGATACTTGGCCATATGATGCACTTTGTACACATCTCTAGTTCAGGGTTTTTGTGGAGTTCGAGTTAATGCAGTTCATTTCATAAATTGTTTATTTAGTTTTATTTACTAACTTTTGTTTTGTTTTCATTTTAGCTTATTCTTTTTGCTGTTTTTGTCATTCTCATTCTTCGCAGTCTCAGGTCATCTGTTGAATGCTGAATTTCTATTTCTTTTTGTTCCAGTAATAGTAATGCGTTATGGTTTGTCATTGTCATTATCCTTGAAAATATATCTCTTGATTTTACAATTAACGTGGACTTTAACGTACTTACTTATTTGTTTTATTTAGCGTATGACTGTGAATGTACCTATTATTTTATGCGGATGAAATTGAGTTTATTCCGTCTGTGTATATGTCCTTGTATGTAAGCCGCCGGAAGTTGTTCACCTCATTTATCTTCTATCACCTGGTGTGAATTAGTCCGTCATGATTAGTAATCGACTTATGAGATGAGATAGGTAAACAAAATAAAACGCATACAATTTAAAATTTAGTTGTTTGGTCCTGGAAGAGTGATGCGCTAAATCGTCACTCTCACTCATTTATTGCTTATCAGCAACGAAGTGCGTAAAAGTAGAAAACAAATATGACTTCATTTCTGGAACGAACGCTTATCTCGTTCTCGTTCACCGTACAACAAAGTTTCATTGATTCAACAGAACTAATAATTTTCTTCGAAAGCTGATTTGATTAACCCAATTTAGATTGTTTTCGCTGTGATTTGTGATTCGGCATTTCATATTAAACCCAGGAAGTATACACTTCAATTAAAATCGAATTCATGTTTCCATAGACATGGTTCCTGGGATTCGGGATATTCTATTCCATCACTTTCGATTTTCTAAACTTCTAGTGATTGATTGAATTGAAATTGAAATGATTAGGGTTTTCACCGTTTGCGCAGCAGGGAAATTTTAGTTAAGTATTGTGTTCGATTGGAATTTTACTTGAGTCACGGATTCTGTGAAAAGTCTCATTCACATTGTTTTTCAACTTCTGTTTTTCATTTGCATTAATTTTTAGCGCGGTCTTATTAATGAGTAGGTAGCTAATCGTTATCATGATGGACTCTGCTGACTGTGTCCTGGGTTCGTGTGCGTTGGGATTTTTCATTATCATATCTGACTCATTGTCTCCTCGCAAGTAGCGAAGCGTTTATTTTTGTTTTGTATGTGATTTCTGTAATTCCTTGAGAATCTTGAGATTAGAATTGAAGTGAGATGTCGTTCCGAGGTATTATGCATTGCATTTGCATTATGCATATTATTATTCTTCCTTTTTGACAACGCCAGACGCCGGGGTGGGTGAGAATTTGCGAGAATGTAGGAAGATGTTGTTGTGCTGAATCCTGGCTCTTCCGTACCGTACATTAATAAAGCCTAATGAGGTAGAAAATGTACAGAACGAAGCCTCTGTAATAAAATCGTCGTGTCCATTATACCCATTTTAAGAAAACAAGGACTTACCTATTTGGTTGCCAAATCACATTTTCATGCAAACAAACGGGAAAGACAGGACGAGACTGAGGTGTATTTATTTTGTGGAAATGTGGGACGCCAATGTTGACAATGTCTTCTGTTCTTATTTACACCTTGAACGTGAATGAGTAAAGTAAATACAATGATTTGGACTTGGTGCTCGTTAAATAAATGAAGCCCTACTATAAGGGACGCGGCCGCGGCATTGAAGCTAATTAATTTGGTAAACAAACATGAAACACACGCATAATTCCAATCATAGGCTGCCCAGATTAGGGCCTCTGGGAAGGTTTTTGTGGCAGTTCAAAATTGGGAAATTTATTCTTCGTCACCTTATTAAACTACGTTAAAACTATGAAAATTTGAAGGTTACGTCCACGCGGATCTTCTTTGAGCATTTATTTGGTCGTATGCGGTGGGCATGACAAGTTACGTAATTTAATACGCTAAAGGAAGGGCCGAGGTGGTGTCTCTGTTGTGTGAGGTATTGAATTGAATATTTGCATATGCATCGTACGTCGCTGCAAGGAATTTTATATGAAAGGGAGCAAAAATCAACATGAGAAGGACTCCTGAGAAGTTGGCACTAATAATACTAAAATGATTATCAAACCAAATATGGACAATCGTCTTGCCTCATAGTCATAAAAATTACGACTGGTTTATTTGAGTTTGAGAAGCTGTCTTGTCTACAGCAGCAGGGAGGAAATAACAAATAATTCTGGTTAGTGGTTTGCTTGGGAATCTGACGACAGTTGATGCTAATTTATTGTGATAACGTA
The DNA here is from genome assembly GCA_034694925.1 of Ceratophysella denticulata. Classification (NCBI taxonomy): domain Eukaryota; kingdom Metazoa; phylum Arthropoda; class Collembola; order Poduromorpha; family Hypogastruridae; genus Ceratophysella; species Ceratophysella denticulata. The sequence continues at coordinate 12,290 of JAQFYT010000422.1, forward strand.
CAGGTAATAGCTGTAATAAAAACTAAAGAAGCCCATCTAAACTTACCCTGAGCTGTTTTATCAAGGTAAAGCAAGAGTTAAATGAAAAGAATCTTATTATACGCCTATGAGTTATGAATTGTCACGAAATCTATTAATGATGAAACTGAGAAGTACGTTGTATTTGCAAAGATGAAGTATAATTTCAAGTATGGACGCAGTGTTCGTCTCATATGTGTGTGCGGAACGTACGTGCGTCCAGGAAGTCAACCGAACTGAGTCAATACTCAAATAATATTGTCTGGCACCTAACAATAGACTTTTCTTTTGAATTCGTGTCCAAGATTAAATTAAGTGATCTTGAGTTTGGTGACTCGAGTCAATGATTAACTGATTAAGGCCTTCGGATTATGAATACTCAATGCGTGGCACTGTATTAAGTTTTTGATTCTATTGGTTGCCACCCAGGTCTTCCTTTGCTGGGCATTCCAATTCCAAGACAGGTCTGGTTTCTTTGGTAAAGACGCATTTGCCAGTGCAAGTACCTACTTGAGTGAGATGCGGATTCTTTTGGTCATCTCATGAGTATATGATACAGTCGTAGAACAAGTACTTTGGTCAGTGATGCATCCTAAAAGTATCTTGTGGCATGTAAAAATGTCAGTTGAGATATTATAACTCGTTTTCCAAGATTTTTGTTAATGTCATTCCATTATCACCTTTTATGTAATCTCACCATTATTATTGTTATTCGGCCACCGCCTATGAACCTTTCTGGAAACTGTAATATAATAGTAGGTATGAATTGCGCAATACAAAACCCAAAACTTGACGATAAACGATAACAATGTTGTTCTTTGCTTACTGAAGGTCTTCGTTTAGCATCCTCACCTCAGTTCAATGTTCCCTTGATCTCTTTACAATAATTATCTCAATTTGCCATGGTTGAATGAGTTATAGACGTAAATAAATAGAGCTTTTAATGGCATCATGCTTGTGATTTAATTACCCGCCCACTTCTACTGTGTGTTAGTGACATGACATTCACATGAGTTTTCCGTTATGCGTTACGGTGTACAAAATTGCCTATTTATAATGTAGGTACCGAGTTTCACGGCGTTTGTTGATTATGAATTTGGTTTGGACGTAGGGCTGGAGTTGATCATTATCTGTACCATTGTTTGCAAAAGTTAGCTGTTCTGTGGAGGATGTATTTTCAAGGATTTCAAGCGGTAGCGTAGCATTTACTCAGGTTGGATTAGTGTGGTTGAAATTATCAGGGTTGAATGTTGGAGTATTATATTATTCTTTAAATAAACATTTAAATCTGATTGTAGCTCTGGTTTTATGGCTTATGGATTTCCGTTGCACCCATGCAATTAGTTATGCATAATACTTGAAACTTAAAACAACAAAAATCATGATAGTGTAAAAATCTCGTCGATATTTCCATATGCCCTTGGATTTGGATTTGACGGGCGTAGGTATCTAACAATTATTAATGATAGGTACTGGTTTGTTGAGGTTGGAAGTTGAGATGAAGGTAAGTCCACTTCCACCTCCATAAAGGTTATTTTTTACAGAATGGAAGATTCCTTACTTAATTGATGGGTTTGATCCCGCAAATTGATGTTTTCACGGCAAATAGCAAGGAATTCGTGCTAATATGGAGAGTCCGTTACAGACAGATGCAGATTCCGCTGGAATTTTTTTTAATGAAAGTGATGATTGAAGATTTGAGGGCGGTGTACCTGATCTGTAGTTCTTCTAATTAGTTCTGTCCATATATTGCCTGAGAGGAATTTCGTTTAGAAATCAATCTGCTGGAGAATCTTTCTTTTTTGTCGTTGTTTTCGTTAAGAATAAAAGCGTAGGTAGAATTCGAGTATGATGAGTGTGAAATGGAATTTTTTGAATGTGTTATGATTTATGATTTTTACCTATAAAATCGAAGCTGTTTTGAACCAAGTAAATTGTATAGATATTCAGTACAGTTAGAGTAAGCATACGCTGCCATATAGCCTTAGAAATATTCGACAAAAATGGTAAAGTGTCAGACTGAAGCCTGACACCAATGTCTAGTCTAGCTATTCTTTCGCTGATCGGATTAGCACGAGCAAAATGAGTCAAATATGACGTATGACGTTAATGCTTAATAAAGTATACTTATGATTATATACTGTCTTATACTTTTGTGCTACTACTCATTGTACTACTCACGAGTTGTATTGAGTGTCAGGATCATGTGCAATTACTGGTTTTGTAATTTTCCTATTATATGCGTGGTATATGGTAAAGTTGGACACAGCGCAGCGTGAGGATTTTAAGTAAAATCTGTATAGGTACTTACTGTCAGACAATATTGTGTTTTGTCCTATAGCGCTAAGGACGTTGCACGTTGTGCCGGCCCATCTCCTGATGATAATCATGATTAACAAGTTTATTTAGTGATTAAAATAACGGTACTAAATGTGTATTTATTTTTTCTTCTTTTACAGAGGAGTTCCTTGCTCATTCGGCCAATGTGAATTCAGTGTCATTGGGTCACAAATCCGGTCGTGTTCTGGTGACTGGGGGTGGGGACAAAAAAGTCAACTTATGGGCCGTCGGCAAACCGAATTGTATCATGGTAAGCAGAAAAAAGGAACAAAAATGTACACAAGAAATTGCAAATAGCAAATGCTTAATTCGGGACTTGTGGCCTCATGTGTATATGTAGTCCCATAGGTAGTCCCAGCATTGGCAATTTGTCATGTAAAAGTAAGCCGTATTCGCCTCTATCTTGAGTTGGTTGTATTCTAGTCTACATAATAGTATTAACCTTTAAAGGAGCTTAACTTGGTCTGAAATTAGCCCACCAACAATGAACAAACGAACAAAACGTGCCCAAGCCTTTTACGATTCCATGCCATTACCGTGACAAACAGGCATCAGGCATCTATGGCTACTGCGATATTCACATCGAACCGTTATTTACAATTTACATTAAAAGTTCAATTGTGGATACCGGCTTGCCTAGCCGTGTTTTAACGCCAAACGCTACATTTGTTTTTGATTGATGTTCGACGCATCAAGATCAAGAGTCTCTGTATTTCTTCCTTGTCGCATTACTCACTCTATTCCCGTGTTCTCCGTTGCATCCGCGAAGCTATAATAGGCAGATGCAAATTATTCTGAGATTTGAGACTTGTCTTGAGGTAGGCACGTCGCCTATCTCGTAGTCTGCTGGATTCCTCTATGCAAAATTATTGGAGTAACAAAGTACAAAGTAAAAGGAGAACCTGATGAGACGTCATGTTAATAGTCTTCCGTGCTCAAGCAAACAGTTTAATCTCATTTCTTTTGAAAGTGTTAACGACAGGGTTACTGTGCTCACTGCATTCAAATTGAGGAAATGTTTAATGCCAGCATATAATTACTTCATGAACAGAAGAACAAGGGACTCAAAGTAAACCGTAATATTTTAATTAGGTATTTCTTTGATATTTTTGTATTCTGTTGTTTGTTGTTTGGTTAAGCTAATTTATTCTAGATTTATTTTTAATTTTGTATGGGCCTCAAAGCCTCGTACTCATGTCATGAGTGTTAGCCTAATTCTGGGTAATTAGTGGGACTAATTGTATGGCTATTAACGAGCAATGAGAGTTGGTATTATGGCATGAGCATACACGTCCGGCTTGAACACTCTGTCAATTATTGATTGCCTCACTTGACAATGGGCTACGGTTTGTATGCAGAGCCGAGCTTTACGCAGCTAATGAAGTGAACCTGTCTATGTCGACTACTGAACGAACAAAAGAAACCAATAAAGTGTAATGGGCTATGTCGATGTGGACGGTTGGTAGCGGTAGCTAAGCTAGCTGCAGCCCGGTGTTTGCATGCCTAATGTATTATTGGCATTTGACGAGAGCTTGTAAGAAATAGGCTCATGCCTTTAAATGGTATTGCTTGTAAGGTATTGAAAGTGATTCGCTTGAATCTAGGTAACGTAAATAAATCGGAGCACACGAAATAGGTTAGGTTGTTTTATAGACTAACTAGCCTGCGCCTAGGACAAATAAGATTGATTTGAAAATAGCGTGAGAAAAAGTGGTATTCCAAATCGATGACCTTTGTGCACGGAGTTCAGCATTAAAGTGCTATGCCATATGCCAGCCAGCCCAAGCCAGGCCATTAAACTCCATATTTCAAACTGACGCCGTGTAGCTTCAGACCTTCGTCTCCGACTCCGACAAGGCTTATTTGTACTAAATTCGTATTACTATTGTATTGTGTAGTTTGTTATTTTGTAGATTTCATCTGTTATTTTCCTAAAACACAACATTGAATTGAACCCACTACATGTTTTTTGATAAATAACCTGGTTTGACATGGCCCAGGTATATAAACCTGCAACGTCAGTACCTGAAATTCCCTGAATGGAGTCACTGCGGATTTTTCATTGTGAGTAGGAGTAACCCAATAGAACTCTCTTCTGTAGGCATACAGTGAAATTCTGTGAGACCTAGTTTTTTCTTATTCCCCAACAAAACTTTTTGTGTATGCATGACAGTTCGTTTATTTGTATTAAATTAGTTGGCTGCAGTGAAAATATTCCTTTTGCTATATTTTTCAATTTGACAAAGAAAGCGTACTTTGCATTTCCATTCGAATTATAATCACAAATCACGAGGTTCAAAATAATGATGTTCTTCCCACGCAACTTAAAAATTTGGTTTATGAGGACAAGTCGACATTCAGAGAAGAAAAAAGTTGATGGCTCAATTTTTATTGGCTATGATTAATGATGAGGATGTGAAAAATGGAGATCCTATCATAGAAAAGAAATTATGACTTGTGATGAATCTGTAGGGAGAGATGGCAGAGGACTGATAAATATAATTATTATTGATACATAAGATAGAGAACCGGTGCTCTCCTGACCTCTGAGCCTTTGCTACACTTTTACAATTGAGATTTGGCATTCTGCATTTTCTTGCCCTATGCTAATGACTCTTTATCCGTATATGGGCATGGTGCACTTAGTATTAACACGTTTGATTAACACGGCATGTAGGAATTAAAATCTCTTTTTGTATGTTATTAAACTTTCTGATTGAAATTTTGTTGCCAGTCAGCGTTAAACATGGGTCAAAGATATAAGATAACGGTTACGCCGCTTTTGAAGGTTTCTGTTTTTCGTCATCATTGTTTCTTTCATCTTTGGTCGACGTGCTCTAACGTCGAATGTCAATCTTCCACTGTCAAAAACTGAAACGATACTCCCGTGTAATTGGCCAAGAAATAAGTAGGTAGATTAGATGGAGAGATAGACTAATTGCATATTATTTATTGTTGTTGAGAACCAGATTTTTGTTTTTTGTAATTATGTAAAATGTAGGCCCATGTGGTTGTTGCTTGAACTCTCGTAAGCTTTAGCTGTAGCCACTTTACCTATTAACTCGCTTTAGCTTTGGGGTTTCCTTCGCTGCAAGCTTTAGATTTTACAGTAAGTAAATATGTAGGCAAAACTACAGTGGTAATTCATATTGATTGAGCGCTCAGCTGTGGCTCTGGGGGAAATTGACTGACTTGACTTGCAGCACCAGCACCAGCTGCTGCTTTTATGAAAAAAAAAATCAGCAGCAAATACGTAATAATTAAGTTCTACAATGGATTTTTGAATCTTGGTGATGGCTGTTAGTGGTTTTCATTTCTTGTACAACTCGGTCACTTTGTCAAGCTAAGCACGTCTTTCGTTTAACATATTAACATTTTACGTAATTGCGTTTGAGCATTATGCAAATGTGAGTTTGAGCTAAGCTACGTCCTTTGATTTAAAGCTTTTGCCTTATGAATGGACAGAGTGTCGCCTCTCGCTCTTGCTTGACACTTTTCACTAAAGAAATGGACCACCACCATTTACCATTACGATTACCATTAGTGGTTTTCCTATCACCTGTGCGAGGTGTGACCGATTGTATTTTGTATTCTTTAGGACTTGGACTTAGGCGTACTTACTGTATTAACTAGGTATTAGCTTTATCTGGATTCCAAATCTCAGATAAGATTTTACCTTGATGGCTCGATATTTTAAACATTAAACATGTCTGCTACTTATCTTATCGATGTATTATGCGCGTCTGTAGTTTTCGCACATTCTGTGCGTGTTACCCATTTTACAACTTATCCCCTGTAGCACCACACTTTCTTTTCCTATTTAATTGTAATACCAAGAATCCGCCAATATCCGTGTGCCGTGTGCATCTCCGTTGAGATGAATTTGTGGTGGGGCTCGGCTGTTAGGCCAGGGATGCATCTTCTCAGTTATTTCATTCAATTCTACAGACAGACTTTGAGATAAACTCATTCTTTGTTGATGCGTACGAACACGAGAACCACTACCGAAAGTGTTACAAACAATGTGAACAATGCTAAATAATAGAACGAGCATCATGTCCGTTTCTGGTGTACGCTTCAATTCAACGCTTGGCTTCCTATATTTATTGTAGGAAGCAAACGTTTACGGGAGCTACACGGCAAAATTTATACCTTGTAGCTTATAGCTTCGACTGCAACAACCAGGAACAAGGACAAGCAATTGAGTTAAATATCAAGCTTCCAGTATTAACGCATTACGGACTGAACTGCCTGCTACTCAAATAGGCATCCAACAACAATGAGGCAAATTGCTATTGGGAAATTACCCATCTATGAAATATGGGAAACTTATAAATATGGCGATGGCGATAAGGTGTAATACGAATACGAGGCCTTATGTCGTAATCGTGCACTCGTTTCGTTGAACATGTCCCGCCCTAATTGTTTTGTACTTAGCAGTGGCAGGGCTATTAGCTTATCCAATATCGATAAAGGAATAATAAAGTAACTGCATGACTGTAATATTAATTCCATGTTATTTTTTGTGTTATTTTTAGTCCTTGAGCGGACACCTCACCCCCGTGGACTGTGTTCGTTTCTCCATCTCGGAAGATCAGGTGTGTGCGGGATCTTCAGCCGGAGCTCTCAAGATCTGGGATTTGGAGTCAGCTCGACTCCTACGAACCTTAACTGGTCATCGAGCCAGCATTCGATCCGTCGACTTTCATCCTTATGGAGACTTTCTGGCTTCCGGGTCTTCTGACAGTGGAATCAAGGTCTCAGATTATTTATTGTTATATCTACCTATGCCGTCTCAAGCATTCTATTGAGTTATTGATGCACATGTATAGGAAATTGTGAATATCGCCTCATCATGCAAAAAATATGAGTATGGATTTTCAATAGTAATAGTAAAATGGGTGTGCGTAGAATAATGTTAGATTTATCTGTCCAACGCTCGACATCTGTCACTAGTCAACTGCCTGGTTCAATTATGGACGTGGTCTAGAGAGAGTCCATTTCCGACAGATTGTCACAGGGACTTGCCTTTCGTTACTGTTGCCACTCCACCGTGACATATGAGAGTCGAATTGAGTTGAATCGGTGAATGTTAACTTGGTAAAGTATGTAGAGCTATGCTATGCGCTTTATAGGCCGGCTCACGACTCAATGAATACGTTCAGTTAGTTCATAGGGATTATTGAGAAGTACACTCAGGAATAACGGTTTTATCTTACATTAGAGACATAATGCGCTTTATAATTTATAATTTGTAACTTTTTAACAAGTAACAATCTCTGCATACGGAAAACACAGTAAGTACTCATCGAGATCAGCGTTTTTCTTTGGTTGGAGATGAGGATAATGATAGTGCATGATTTGATTGAGAGTTCTCATTTCGCTCGAAGCTTCAGATGAGATCTTGTAGCTTTGTTCTGCATTTCTGTCTGTACGAAGACGTACGTGGAACGTGGAGCGTTTAGACACGTTTACTTGAGACTATTTGATATTTGACTTGCCAGGGAATATTTTTTACTTTAGCTGATCCCTCGTGTCCTTATTACCATTCATTATGAATCCTATTGATTGACTGACCATGACAGCCGGTGGAGACGTATGTGACTGATCAGTTGCGATAATCGGGTGATATGCACCATGATTTTTTATCAGCGTCAATGAAAGACGTCTGGCTTTACCTTTACCAGTCTTTGACCAACTCTGTCTACCATGCACAGTAATAAACTTCAGTCTCGTACCGTATTGAAGAGTTTAACACGCGCGAGGCATTGTGATTTGGTTAAACCGAGACCAGTATCACCCTGAGGTGAAATCTCATGTCAACAGCATAGCACCAGGCCCACAATGAACTGAGGTGGTTTAGTTTATTTTAGCTCGGTGAACTCGTGTTTGATAACGGAAGTTGCATGGATTTGATAGGCGGGTCCTGGTCCATAAAAGTGGCTCAAGCAGAACTCAATGATGTCAAATGTCGGATACCGATTTAGGTTGTAGAATAAATAAAACGTGACATGAGCAATTTATAGGATATGACCCACAAGGGACAGGGACATGCCAACTTGTTACAATGAACAAAACGCGTGTAGATATTCCTGTTCCATAGTTCCATATAAAATACTGCTTTACTGAATCGCAGCGTATTTTGAAGCCTCGACTGATGGTGTTTGGTGTTATGATTTTTTATTTTTATTTTTAGATGTGGGACATCCGGAAGAAAGGTTGTATATTTGGGTACAAAGGACACAATTCCACTGTCAATAGTATTCGGTTTAGTCCCGATGGTCAATGGATTGCTTCTGGAGGAGACGATAATTTAGTTAAGGTAAGTCAACCTAATTATTTGTGGCAAATGGGATGTCCGCCCGCGCCCTGCGCACAGCATGCGTTTAATTTTTAAAATGAAAGTAGACATATTATAAGTTTCGAGGTTTCTGATTTCATGAGGGACGCGGACAAGGTATTAAGTTAAATGTCATTTGGTAAAATTTTGTTTAAGTGGGCCTATGCAATAATGTACAAGATTCGAAATGATAAGAGATACCTCATTGAAAACGTTGGTTTTTTCTTCGTTGACCATGCCCCATGCCCAATTTTGAACGTGCCAATTTTGTGGTTTTGAGTTAGTGAGTTTGAGTGTAGGCAGAACTAATGCTTATTGATGATGAAGTTATTCCTCTCCATTGTATCTGTCTGTAGTAAAAGATTTATTATTGAGCATCATATGACATTATATTAGTTTTCCATTTGGTTAGCCTTTTACAAAGTGGATGTACCATGTACCACATTTATTTGTTCGAGTGTCCTGGCAAGCGGATGCCCAATGTTACTGATACTCAACTATAAATAGCCTCGTTAGCTCTATGGTGGTTAAAGGAAAAGAAAAAGTTTTGAATTTAATATTTTCAGTAATAAGCTCATTTATGCATGCATAATGCATAAGAGGCTTTATATCTATTAATTTTTTGAAAGCTATATGTTTTGTAGTGCGCCTGCAATCCATATGGGGATGGAGAGTAGATTGAATCGTATAACGGCACAAGTGAATGAGCACAAGTGTCATACGTTCTTCGTGAATGCAATTTTAATATGATTACTCTCATTTGGGTTTTTTGACATGTTCTTCTCTAGATCTGGGATATACGTGTTGGGAAAGTATTGAGTGAATTCAGTGATCACAATGCTCCAGTAACGGATGTGGAGTTCCATCCTCATGAATTTCTACTCGCTTCAGGAAGTGTGGATCGTACTGTCAAGTTTTGGGACTTGGAAACATTCTCATTGATATCCTCCTCAACTCCAGATGTCCCGTCTGTTAGGTGAATTGAATTACTGTTATTTTCATCCATTTAGTCAAAATAACATACATATGTACATGTTTTACACGATTATATGAATAGATACTTCAATTTCCATTCATGGGAGTTCTGGTGATGATAATGATGAGCACATGTTTTTAGATTGTGGCCTAATGTTTACTTTCCACGTCAACTGTGCTATCATTGATGTGTGCGTAGTGCGTTGTACTTACGTACATGGTCATTAATTATATTAGTTTGTGATATAAAGTTATTTTCGGCTTTTATAAGCGTTCGAATTTCGAATACTTACTTGGTTCTTCTTTCACTGACCTTTTATGTGCTTTGATTTTTTTCCCAAATGAGCCGATGGTAATAAACTGTGTAATCAGTAATAACCTTGGTTTGACTGTAATAAAGTTCAAAGCTAACATTTGCCGTAAAAAGTATTGATTGAACTGAACAGAGAACATATTTAAGTACTCGTATTTTTATATATTTGCTTACATTTTAATTTGTTTAGTTATGTTTCCTGATGACATCATGACCCACGACTATCATAAATTACATCCTGATTTGTAGAATTTTATGTTCGTAATACATGTAATTTCGTATTAGAATTCCCTAATGAATGCATATCAGAACAAGCAATTAAAATCCACGAAAATCCGATGAGATATTTGCGCTCCATGCGTTGAGTCCGTAATTCAGTAAATTATGTAATTATGGCCTTTAGAGAAACCGGATTTAATTAGGCATAGCCAGCATATTCATTTGGAATAATATTTACAAGCTTCTGACTTAAAATTAGTTTTAAATACTTGAATTTAATTTAACACTAACTATTGTCTACCAGGTGTATTTCATTTCATCCTGACGGAAGTTGCTTATATGCTGCGTCACCAGAAACCCTGCGTGTTCATGGGTGGGAGCCTGCAGAGATCTATGATAGTCTTCCTGCCTCCTGGTCTAAAATCCAAGATATTGCCATCACCCAAGATCAGTTGGTAAGTTAACAGATGGCAAAGTGCATGCATAGCTGTTGGTATCCAGCCTACCTGTTCCACCTTTCACAATTATTGATGTGCCACCCAACAGAGTGATTCATGATTTGTCATTGTATTTTTAGATTGGAGTAACAACTCAGCTTACAAATGTGTCCATCTTTGTCGTGGATCTACGACGGGTAAAGCCTAGTGGAAATTCCAACCGAAGTCGTGCCTCCCTCAGCAGCGCTGGAAATACACTTCGGAAGAATTTCAATACCGCTAGATCGACTGAGTTTGAAGAGTCATTGTAAGTTGTATTTTATTAGGGTTACTTGAAAATGTGTAGGTGATGCGTTCATTTGATTTATCCTATTCTCTCTGATTCAAGAAATGCAATGAAAGTGAACGAGGATTCGGATAGCTTTAACACCGACTTGGAAGACGAATCATTTCTTTCTCAACCCGAGATTAAATTCCCGACTGAGTTTCGTCAGGTTTTCAATGCCCATCGAGATTGTAAGTCATTCACAATTCTGAAGATGCTAAAAGACTTCAATTTAAAAAATGTTTTTTCCCCTCTTCTCTTGGCTTTGGAATTAAACTAACGTCGAGTCAAAATATTATAATTAAAATAGACAATAACAAAGCTGCATTAACTGTATTAGAGTACTAAAGTTTCGGAAAATCGGATTTGCAATGCAATTAGTATTAGATTACCTCAGGATAAGGATATCTCCAATTGCATAACATTGATCTGATTTGATTATGCATTGTATGCTTGTGTATTACTAGTTTGGGATTGTGATTATCCTTATTGATGCAATGCGTAATTAACCACCTACATGTAACATTGATACATAATTTTGTGTACAGTGACCCGAACGCCACCGCCTCCTGAAGAATTTTTACCTCCCACTGATGATGGTACGTGTAGCTAGCTGTGATTTCAGAACACTTACTGTTGACGAATATGGATAATGAAGCATGTGTTTAGTTTAAGATCGGTAGAGCATGATTATGCAACCCTTAACTTAATTTATTTGATTTGTTTCTTTTAGAACCTTCATCGAGTTTATCGCAGTCCACTGGAACTGATCCTGAATCTCCGCGACCTGAACCTTCCAAACGGTCTACAAAGTTCAAATTCGTGACTTCCCGAGCTCAAAGACAATTAGAGTCAACTGAATCCCCGAGGAGATCTAGTGTCCCGTCTCTGAATCCCGCTTTATCTCCATCCCATTCCCACTTACAAACGAATATAAACCGAAGTCGAAGTCCGGATTACCTTTCAAGTAGACAGAGCTCACTCTCAGATGATTCCAGCGGACCTACTTCGTCCCGTAGTATGGAAACCGCCAGAGTCCCCACATCGTCTTATCAGCAGCAGCCACATTTACCTCCAATTCGGTAATTATTGTGATTTCCTAAATTATCGAAAGGTATCCGGTATCCTTATCCTTAGTTTTACCATAATTGATGTGCTTTAATTTTTTATTTGTAGCGGATCAAATCTTAAGCACAGCCCATCAGAACCAACCCTCATAACAGTCAATAACAAGGGTGGCGGAGATGAAAAAGGTCGTGGTGGTACTTCCCTGTCACCGTTTGCTAAGCCACCGCTCTACCCCCTTCCTCGAAGTCCAGAGCGTCCTTTAGCTCAATGTCAAGTTAAGCCAATGCCGAAAGCATTTGTTCCACCTGAACCAATTCTAAATAATCGCTATATGAAGACTGAAAATGACTATTGTAAACCGCAAGATGATTTTGTGCCAATGTCAATTGATAAGCCATCTGGTGTAGCCATAGATGATTTTCTGCCGGTGAGTTCTAGATCAAACTATTTGTAAAAGTGTCATGAAGCGCTTGCGTTTTGATCATCTGAATTTATAATAGGACATAAATACAATTAATAATTAATATAATATAATTTTTTCGAATTCGTATTTTCAGAAGAAGGCTCCTGTTGCATTTCAAGGAGGAGTACAAATTGTTGACATTGATGAGTCCAATATATTCGCTAACTTATCACGAGATCATCAGCCAATTGTCTCAGTTCTTACATCACGTCAAAGAAATCTGCGAATTATTTTCAATATATGGCAGTCAAAAGATATCAAGGTATGTTCAACAAAGCTCATACAGAAATCGTAGAACTGTTTTGGTCCTGTTGTCAGTGTCCGGTTTAGGCGAGGAGGGCCAAAGCCAAATGCCACCCTCAGATACCTGACTCCCTAATAAATACATTATATTTCTTCTTCACAGACGGCGCTGGATACTGTTGTGGAAATGAATGACGTGGCTCTCATTGTTGATCTGCTCACTGTATTAATCCATAGACCGTAAGTACATCGACCTTTTTGTCGTTATTATTATTTTTGGTCACGTTCTCCACAATTAGAGCTCTCACTTTGCAATAATTATGTTTACATGATACTGCATTTTCTTCGCCAATTCAATTCAGTCAGTACTCAATATACTGGATTTGAATTTTGTTATTCATCATTATTATAGATGACAGAGAGCGTAATACACGTACTGTAAGGTACATGTTTTACTAGAAGCCCTATTTGTATTTGTACAATACTATCCGTTAAATAATCTTCTAAATCTTGAGTAGGAAATATACCGATATATATATATATAACATGAGAGCGTCGGACGTCCGCAAAAATCCCAAGCATGCATATAAACGGCAAGTACTAATATTCGCAGTATACCCACATAGATTGCATTCGTTTCTCCTAACCTAACTTTATGTACCATAGTATAACTAGATCAGTGCCGGAGTCACTCGAATGGCCTCACTCAGTGATAGAGGAAAAGGCGCGGCGCGTGTCTGAAAATG
>JAQFYT010000423.1:0-25773 GCA_034694925.1 Ceratophysella denticulata
ATAACAAACAACCGGATTTTACAAACAGTAATGTACACATAAAGCCTGGCTGGTAACCAAACCGTGATTGAAATAGTATTAAGTCTCAGAACTATTAACCAAAAACGTCGAGGTTGAACCCAGTTCCACAATGGAAAGCGTATACAAAGTTGAGAATAGTAGCCCGACAGCTGCCAATCAAACACCATATATATTGGAAACATAACGTCGGCGATCGATATTCTCTTTTTTATTTAAGAATTAACAATCTGGGAATCAAACCTGTAGGAAACACAATGGAACTCCGACACAAAGCTGACAGTTGCCATGAAAGTTAGGTATATTTGACGGCTTAATTACTGAAAAACTTGCTGTATCACGTGATAATTATATTGTAAAAAGCCGAAGATCCATGCCTTCCTTGCCAATTTACTAATGGTTAACTGCTTACCAGCCGAGTCTAACTTTAACCCTCTTATGTTAATTACCTAACCCTGTAATACAACGGAACCACAACACAAAGCTGACAGATGACAGAAAGGTTGAATCTGACAGTTAACTGAAAAACTTAGTCTATCACGTAATAATTACATTGTAAGAATTGTACGACTTGTGTCATCATTATTAATTATCTAATTATGAACTACTCACCAGCCGCGTCGACCTTTGCCCCTCTTCACACTGGAATTCCGATAAAGATTCTAGTCCACTTTCGCTCCTGCTCAATGAATCGTGATATCAGACAACCGAAATGTCCAAAGCAGACTTCTCGTAGACAACAGAAGAAAACTGGAAATTTGAATGCTTGCCGCTTGCCTTGATTGTGTACGCCTCTTCCTCGGGTGAGGCTAATGTACTGACTTTACGGACTCCCGACCGACCCGATTAAAACCTCATCCTACACGCCTTGATTTACTGTAAGGTGGATGGGAAATGAATTTAGTGTAAGGTGTATGGGAAATGAATTTACTGTAAGGTGCATGGGAAATGAATTTACTGTAAGGTGCATGGGAAATGGATTTACTGTAAGGTGCATGGGATTTTGATTTACTGTAAGGTGCACTGTCAAACACCCTATAACTTGCTGTATCACGTGATAATTATATTGTAAAAGAGCCGAAGATCCATGCCATCTTTGCCAATTTACTAATAGATAACTACTTACCAGCCGAGTGAAACTTTAATTCTCTTATGTTAGTTAACTAACCCTGTAATAACTAACCCTTTACTGACTTGACGTTGAGCTCTACACACACACACACACACACACGATTTGGACAAAACCGGATAACCCTCTAATCGTTAGTCAGTCATATGCATATGCTTACATCCTAGGATGAGCCACACTTGTTCATTTTGTGCCTTATTTTTTGTTCGACGTCAAGAAGTCAGTGTGTGTGTAAAGTCAGTAAATTAGTCTCACCTCGCACCTCCGTCTCGACTCAACAGATGGCTCAGAGTACAGTGGCCGCTTGATGTTAAGTTGGTCTACTGCTGCTTTCAGGACATGGCCTATGCGGTTTACAAAACTGTATTTCGGGTTGTAGAGGTCAAACTAAGGGTCAACAGTAAAAATTTTGTTTTAATTTTATTTAAGTTGAAAAATTAGCTAAATTCTAAGCTACTTTTTATCCCTGTACGTTGCTCCAAATAATAAAAAACGGGGGGTCACATTTTGACCCTTCAACCTAGTCCAGGAGTCAAACCAAAGGTCACAGAGACTTGCCGTTTGATATTCCAGATCAGAATTCACTTAATGAACATGTTTTTACAGGAAGAAAAAAATAAATTTGAATTTTTGACCCAACTTTGACCCGGGGTCAAGGTTTCCGAGGTCAAAGGTCAAATTAAACCACCGTGGGGAAAACTACAATAAATTAGCTAAATTTTGACGTATTATTCATCCCTGTACGTGGTTTCGTTTAGGAGGAGTAGATGCACAACCATACCCACAAAATACATACAAACATACAAAGTACGATTTTATGTAAATGATTCATCATAATGAATGCATCATAATATCCCCATAAGAAAAAGCTAAAGTAAACTGGGCGTCCGTTCATCCTATGATCTGACTTGTTTAATATGAAGCCAATATTGAACACTTCATGTAGCAATGCTGCAAGAAAACCTTTGTATAATTAGATGCACATTTATTGGATAAATAGGTTGTTTCATGGAGGTAACTCCAGGCCAAAAAATTGCAGTATGTGAAACCAACGAGTCCCCTGCAGAGAGCATCAAAGGAGAAATTTTTGAAATTTTTGTAAAGATGCTGATTGGAAAAAAAGTAAATCGTACATTTCGGCAGTTGGCCATTGAGTAAATTTACCGAGGAACGCGGCTGCATCCTTGTTGTTTGCATTGAGTTCATTAACCTCATGGAGCATTCAGAGCATTCTCTGCAAGGTTTTTTGACCGATTGATCTGGAATTGCCTGTACCGTGAGACGGACGCGAGATAATAATTTGATTAAAGTAGCCTCGCAATTTTCCGACGAAAAACCTTGATTCTCTGTACAGTGACAAATTTATGTATCATGTTCCCGTATCCCCTAACAATAAGAACTTTTCTGTACAAAATGTCAACAATTTTTTGTTTGGATGCTCTTTGCTGGGGCAAGAAAATCTTGTTATTTTTGAGATCCTACACTCTACTTAGACACTAGAAGTTATTAATGCGCAAAAGGTGTCTTATCGTATTTCTTACTTAAAAAGTGTAAAAGCTTTCAGTGGCGGACAACTTACGTCTAGGTAGTAGCCACGTCGTACTACGATTTGAATCTTACTAAATACATTCTGTAAATAATGTCGAGAATTCTTCGATCCTTCAATCTTACTCATTTGAGGTTCTGGACCGTGTTTTGTATCCTCACCTTCGGGACATGGAAATATTTTAACTACGCCGGCAGCAGCGTCTACGACTCAGCGCTACGCAAGGAAATCTTGAAATCCGATTCTTTACAGAAGAAAATCTTGAAAGCCGAGAAGGAGTGGAAAATTGTGCAGTCAGCTGAAGAACTTGAAAATCCAGACATGTTCATGAATAGAAGTACTTTCTAGAACCATTTTCCAGCCTCATTACTAGTGCCCCTATACTTTTGAGCGCGTGGGAAGAAATGGGGATGGTGGTAAGTGTATTTGCGGATTTTCAGAAATCAAGAAATTACCAAAGTGTGTAGTGTATTCCTTCGGAATCAAAGATGAAGTTTCGTTCGAGACGATGATATTGACTCAGACAAACTGTACTATTCGAATGTACGATGTCATAAAAGTCCTTCCCAACCCTGCTGCCCTATTAAATCAATTTCCTGGGAGAACAACTTATTCCGACACTGGAATTGGTGATACCCCAAACAATACTTTGAAGGCAATCATGGCCAAACACCAGGATTCCTATATTGATATCTTGAAAGTGGACATAGAAGGTATGACTTAAGCGAGCCTTGCACTCGTTGTACTAACAATAATACTTTTGAATTAATAATTGTATTTTTTTCTATTTAACATTTAACCTAAGATCTAGGCAAAATGTTAAATTGAAAGACGCTTGAACTTGCGAGTTGCCCAAATGAACAATTTTGGGAGTTAAAATATGTTATTTGGTAATTCCAGGTAGTGAATGGCAAACACTTTCTAGAGCGGTCATGGATTTTCCTGATGGATTACCCATTGGCCAACTTACGGTGGAAATTCATTTTGGTAGTAATTCCTTCGAACCAAAACAAGAATATCCTCGCTTACGGAGCTGGTTGAAGCAGCTACACGAATCTGGTCTCCGTCCATTCTACAAGGAACCCAATCCGCAGTGGCCGATACACCTTTATGAATACGCTTTTATTAGTCTCAAATTTGGAATGTTTGCAATGCATTAAAAAATTAACTGACGATAGAAGTGGAAAATTCATCTTAATTCAAAAATAAATATTAAGACGCTGTAAATAAATAAAGTACAGTATTCCAAAAGGTTCCGAATCCAGAGATTGTAAATTCTATAATTATTGAGTACAATTATTTCTTGTGCTACATATAATAAGGCAAAATGTTTGAGGCGTGTCAGGCGTTAAGATACGTATGTAAAACGTACGGCTTGAAGCTAAAGGCGCGAGGCGTAGCGTATGAGAAATGCCGCATCGTTTTGAGGCGTACCGCTCAGTGGAAGCGGACGGGTTTGATATCTTTAAACATGAGCTGAGCAGGAGACAAGGAAGGGCGCGTGGCGTTGAAGTGAGGCCTCAGAATGAGCGTGGGACATGAGATCATTAAATAGTCCTATAAGGTGTAGTGAAGCGTAGGAATGAATCCTTTAAATTGGGCGTGAAGTCATGTGGTTTGAGGCGTAGGTGATATTTTGATTGGACTTTATTCGAGTGTCAGAATGAGTTATACAGCGTATTCTTAATCTAGTTACCTAAATCATAAAGTATAAAACAGTCAAAATGGCTATTTCCGTTGGTCTCCGCTCATAATGGACACTTTGGTTGATTTTCTTGATGTTGAGTGAGGCCTAGGGTGTGGGACTTGATTTGAGGCGTAGGAGTGCGGACTGGAGGTGTGAAGCCTGAGGCGGCGTGGCGCGAAGCCTGGGGCGAAGAAGTGGGGCCTTGGACTAGGGGCTTTGAGGCGTAGGACATGAGGTGCTGGTTTAGGAATGAGGCCTGAAGGGTGCAGCCCGGGGTGTGTGGGGGTAGGACGATTAAACACATGAGCCATAAGGCGTAAGATAAATTCGTTATGATTTCCATTGTTTCGTATGCTAACCGTGTAGAATATTGCCGTAAATGCTTTTAGCAGTGTTTCATAATACCGGCGTCAGAGAAAGCCAAACTAGATACATACTCCATATTTGATTGACGGTGTTAAGTACCGAAGATACATAATTAATTATAGGTTTTCCGTTTATCCTGACCTGACTTGTATATGAAGCCAATACTGAACACTTCAATAGCGCTGCTGTAAATAAAACCTTGTAGGTATATAGCTCCATACACCCATGTAACCTAGCATTAAGAATTAGATGCACATACTGGGTAGCCTTGAGTCCACAACAGGTTTTGAAGGATCTAATTTGACAATAGGTTGTTTCATGGATGTACGGGCCAAAAAAATTGGCAATAAGTGCCACGGACGTAAGTGGTGAAGTCCAGTCGTGTCTTCTCCTGCATCCTGGACCGAACCGACGTAGTTAATAGTTCCTTCGACGTAGGCTAAATCCCAAAAATGCAGTTTCCCAAAAAATTCTCCATATAGTGCGAGAGAAGTTTTTGTCACTTGTTTATCCCAAGCTATTGTTCCACGAACATTGTACTCGAACTGCCCTGCCTCTTCTGTCAACAAAAATAAATAATAAATATTATGCGGAATTCCACGCTATTACTATTCTGTCCAGTAATTGGGTTTTTGGTTCTGCTCCTTGGAAGTTGTGGTGATGCACAATGTAAGATTAAGTTAATTTACGGAATAATCTGGAATCTGATTCATGTTTTTACTGTTATTCATTTATTTAAAACTTAAAATTTTACACGTCGCGGCGTTCCACCAGTTAGTAATCTGTACAATTCATGTTTTTAAGTTAGCAAATAATAATTTCAGATGAAATTGAGCCGTGTAAGACGAGCATCGAGCATACAGTAGTACCTTGTCTATACCGAATTTCAAGCGTCTCGATTTCGATATGCATTATGTGCAAAACAAGAACACAGATCACTGGTCGAGTAAAATTCTCGTGAATTCTCGTAAATTCTTATGCTTTAAATTATTTATCCATTTTTCAGTTACGAATATCGCTGAGGACAGAGATCAGCAAGAATGTGGGTTAGTGGACGAGATTCCGGGTGATATCCGGACGAAGATGCCATGGACAGCCGGGATATTTATTCGACCCGGTCCAAATTACCCCTACAAATTTCTGGTCACAGGCAGCGTCATTGGTCCACGGACAGTGCTTACGCTCTTGGGCGGTGGTTATGGAGCTCAGCACTACAACCGGAAGTATACGCTTCCACAATCGGGGAATATTCTGGTTGGAACAGGGCTCAATTCTACTATTTTAGACAAAAATGATGAAAATGCTCAGTTTTCAGAGGTATGTCAATGTCAATAAAAAATGAATTAGGTAATCATCTATTTTTTAAAATTGTATAACTCGCTGTACTAAATTTTACTATCCATTCTATATACATTCTGAATTAAAATTTAATTTTGAGTTAAAAAAAGCTATTATTAAAATTTGGGTCCTTCCAGATCAGCTACATTGTTCCAAATCACCTCCATCCGCAAGAGAATAAGGAATATCACTACGTTTTACTGCATCTCAAGAAACCGTTGAATTTGACCACACCATATACCCGATCAGTGTGTCTCTTCGAACTAATCTTTGAGCCGGTTGACCTCGAAAACTGGGTTGGCTGGAAAACATATTTTACGGGATTCACAAGTCCGCCACGTCCGGATGGATCCCTCGTACCCAAGTTCCTTACACTGGAAATTACGCGCGGATCTTATGACCTCTGCAACAGTGCCTTCAATTATCACTATGGAAGACTTCCGCAGAATGAATACTGTCTGCGACTTACGGCAGGTAAGCATGATTATTTCAAGGTTCATAATTCAAGCACACGTTTATTGGTGATTCCAGTAGTGCATATCGCTGAGCTAAATAAAATAGCGATAACGATGGCCCTAACGGAAGTTTACACGTTAATTTTGGTTAGTTTAAGTTCGGTAATTCAGGCTTAAATTTTGTACAAATTAATGCAAAATTCAAAGGCGGCCAATCTGTCGAATGGTCGTCATCGTGAGACCTTTTCCAAAAAGTGCAGATCAGCACATGTTCTAATCAAATTGGATACTGGCGCAGGCCAAACGGTCTTATAGTTCGGTAACCTAGAAATATGGGGAAAGATGGAACTGACCGATCTGTGAGCTGTATTCGTTACAAATGATTTTCCTTCAATGCATTATCCAGCAATACATGCATGTCTCATTATGACCTCAGTCATAACCATCCATCAACTCCAATACAAGAGTTTGAGGTCTCTGAGTTTAGATATATCCCAGAACATCTTTGTAAATTCGGCTTGCTCGGCTAAAACTCCATGGAGTTCCAGCCTGTTCAAATATGTCAGTTGAAGCTGGGCAAAATGGATGGTTATCGTCGGGATCGCTGAAATGAATGGAACGGAGCAAGCGGCTATGGCCACTTTCAAAGTTGTCCAATTCTGAGATCAGGAGGCAAATCTATGAAGATGAAGGTTGTAGGAATGTGCGATGTCCGATGACATATTTATGGCTATGAACTCGAGCGTTGTCTTTGAATAAATTGATGACTGATGACTTTGTACCAAACTAATGTAAGATCACAAAGTCTGACTAATAATGACTGCTATGATACACAAACGAGGTGAACTTACACAGATACTTTGCTCTGCTTTCGCTTGTTAAAGAATGTATTTGACGTGTTTTGTTTACTTACGTTACTCGATGTTTGGACTTTCCGTACCTATACAGTAGGCGCTGCTTACGCTCATTATTTTGGAATATCAATTTAGCCAGAATCAATGGTGGTAACAGTGGAAATTGGTAATAAAAGAACGAATTTAACAAAAATAACGTGAAGTGTAACCGGAACCGGAGGTTAAGAATGAGGTTAAGAATGACAGAAGTCATGGGTGGTGATTTTATTCAAGCGTAAAATACTTTATACAAGAACCAGCGGGTGGCTGTGAATGTTATTTTGAATTTCCTATTCAGTATCAGTACTCAGCACAGCAGTTCCAATCCTCTGAACCTTGAACAAATTCTTCGAATCGCAAAAGTGACTAGCCACAGTATGTTCCCTGCCCTTGGGCCAAACGGAAATATAGGTTGCATGATGCGTCTCAATGGTTTCCCGCAAAGCTCTTGGATAGTGTCGAACACACCAATCCGTGAACGTAATCATGTCCATTCGCCCATGACCCAAAACCACGGCTACCATGGAAAATATGACGTTAGCTTGATGGATGTAGGTTAGGAATCCTTGCCACGGTGTGAAATAGCTCAAATCTAGGATTTTGAGGCTCGGAAAGTTATGAAAAATGTGGTAAATATCCGGTTGATCCAGGTTCATGCTATGAAGCTCCAGGGTGACCAAGTATGGAAAATAGGTCTGACTGAACCCCCGCGTCCCATATGGATGTTCCAGGAATCGTGGATAGTAGTCTGACATGTTGATTTTGAGGAATTCCAGTTCTTGTAACGGACCGAAAAGTACTTGCCAGTTTAACTGCTCGTTAGGCGGTATGTTTTGCTCGTGTTCATTAACCTCCGGGTTTCGGTCATGGATGAAATTCGAGAGACAGATATCAAGTGATCGAAGCGTGCCCGCGTTTTTGGCCAGGACTTGACTGTAAAATTGCCAGTAGATGAACTCAAATTCGAGCTTGAGTTCTTTTAAGTCGTCCTGACCTTCGAAGAACTCTCGCCATTCCACGAGGCGAAACGTGTTGAGGTTGATAGGGAATGAGAGCTTCAAAACGTCCAGTCGCATGGGGTACAGCGTTCCACGACCAATTATCAACGAATCCGGTAGACCTCGAAATACACTCAAATTGTATGCACTCATCAATGAAGCGTCTTTGATAACGTTGATGGACAATTCCTTCAGGGTGTTAAGGCCTCGGAGTTGCCTCAGAACTGCAACCGTGAAGTCTCCAGCAAATTCCTGGTAAGCCACGAGTTCGAAGGGTGAGTTCAACTTGGGTCGATGGGGCGTGCAGGAGATGTGGAGGAGCCCGAGGTTGGTACAGAGGGCCAGGAGGTTAGTGAGGTCATTCCAGGGTGTTCCTTCTTCCAGTTCCACAACCAGGCGATGGAGAATAAACGGGACTTGGAGCAGGGTGCTGGGATTTAGTGGAATTTCAGCGAGTCGTTTGAGATTCAGGCCTCGAACGAGGACGTTTTCGATCCAACGAAGGTTTTCATCGATGCGTCGAGTTTCGCAGTTACCTGTGGATATCATATTTTAGGTTTAGTAAGTCAACGATATCGATATTACTTAATAGTACGCCAAAAAAAACGGATTTACCCATACTGAAGATATGCCATACACCCTAAGGGTTAGCAAAAAAACCTGCTATGGCCTCCTACTTTTCAACTTTTTGAATTAGCAGCATTCATAACCTATGCATTGTAAAACCGATAAAATGCACCAATTCAGAAAATTCAAAAACAGGAGTTTTTTTTACCGGCGAGAGTCTGACCCCTACTCTCGGCCCACGTAAGGAAAAACCTCGCAATCGTTTCCGTCCACTCCGCGTAACGCTAAAAGAATGGGCGTGAGTGGACGGATTTTTTTTCGAGGTTTTTCCTTACGTGGGCCGAGAGTATCATGTGCTTAATGCACATTCATAATTACTTACCAAAACTGAGGATAAAATTAAGTTCATCTGAGAAAGTCCAATCCCGCCAGAGCTTGGGTCCGTGTAGAAGCGCATTGACCCCGACCACGGTGTCAATTTCGTGGCAGAAGGTTTGACAGACTTGCCGTAACACTTTGAGCTGGGCAACATCTAAGTTCTTCCATATAACATTCCGGAGCTATAAAAATGCATGGTATCTGTTTATATGCGGTTTACACTGCGAGAAAATGTGTTATTTACCATTCTATGACCGTTGTGATAAATTATGTTTAACTGCTTTACCTCAGGCGGTAGATCTAATATCGTTGGATATTCCACGAAATCCTCCTGAACAAAAGACGTGAGCGGTTCTACATCTTCCGGGTCCGAGCCATTGAAGAAATAGCTGAAGGGATTCCAGCTCCATTTCGACTTCATGGCTAGGCTACCGGCTGTAGCCGGGAATTAATTTAGAATTTTGAGTGACAACTGACCACATATTCCATTGCCACGGTCGAGATGGTATTGACCATTGACCGTGGTCACCGGTGAATTTAGAATTTAGATTTTAGAAAATTTGGTCAACGCTAAAGCTAGTTCATTTTTGAAATTTTAAAATTATATCAAAATATTGATTGAAATCGGGGTGTTGTTTTATATAACTAGGTATGCGACTTCTGGAAAATCGCCGTGTTAACGAAAATTTGAAAAATACTAATTTGAAGTTGCAAATTGAGACATATATCTTTCCAACGACTTTAGCATTGCGTCTGAGTTAATCTTCTATTACACGAACGGGAGGTGCATTCCCCTGGACCATCCTTTGTCCATTAGCTAACACTAAGATAAGATATATCGCCAGAATTCAAACATGAGGATAGTCTTAAGCCACTGTCGCATGCGATCTAGGCTGTTTACGTAGAATACAGCTAGGGCAGCATTCTACATGGGTACCACAACCGTATATGTAATAAAATGAATAATATTCCAACTAAATAGCTTAATTCAGTACCATCGAAATCAATTTAATTTATTTCAGAATAATTTAATACATCTGACATTTGACTTCAAGGTCATATTGTATTATTATTCCATTACTTCCGAACTCAGTTTCGCCTTGTTCTAAAATAGGGACATGGTCCTAAATCCATTTTTAGACGCTGAGCAATGAGAAACAACAAATTCTTAACCCAAAATAAGGATGAATAGCCCGAAATTCTGTTAATCGTCTCACGAAATTCAGCGGTACTTTCACTCAGGCAAGGATCCTCCAAATCGATCCATTCAAAACGATTCGTCGGTAGTACATTTCCCATGAGATCGAAGACCGCGTAAGCTTTCAAAGCGTAGTTCTGGGAATCATCGATTCGGTTCCAATAGCCCAGCTTGACCCGGGTCAGGGATGGAAATTCGTAGAAAATCTGTTTTAATTCAAGTTGGTTCAATTTCACAAAATTGAGTTCAAAAGCCTGTAAATGATTCAACCGGAGTGTCTGGAAGTTGAGCGTTGGTTTGGGCTGGTCCAAATATATTCGATGCATTTCTGACATTGAAATCTTGAGTTCTCGTAAATCCGATAATGGTGAAATGAGAGCGGACCAATCCAATTGATTCCAACCATTCCCGGAAGGAATCTCAATGTTCCAATTGTCATCCGTCCGTTGACTTGAATAATTCGAGAGATGAAGGCTCAATTTTCGGAGTGTCCGAGCATTCCGCGTCGTAAGCTCAATGAAGAATCTCCAAAAAACGAATCCAAAGTTGAGGTCAAGGTCTCGCAAGGTCTGTTGACTCTCCAGAAAGGTTTTCCAAGCTTCAAGTGTTAATGTGTCGAGCAGAATCGGGAAACGGAGCTTGAGAACCTGGAGCCGCAGTGGAAATTGGATTTCCAGGTGAGGGCCCATTGGAATCCCATGAAAGCTTATTGGGAAAATGTGTCTTTTCCAGCGTTGCTCCAAGTTGAATTCTAAGGTCAATTCCTTGAGGTTTGGTCTATTCGGAGCTCGAAGCATTTGAAGAATATGCTGACCCGTGGTTTCAGTATAGTCTCGATAATGGGTTAGGCTCACTTTAAAGGTTGACAGCGGGGAAATGCAGGTGATTTTGAGTTTTTCCAATTCGGTGCTGTAATTCAATGCCGCAGTGGCCATTTCCAACGGATCGCCAAAGTCCAGGTCAAGAGTAAGGTTCTTTAGTGTCGCTATGGTCGGTAAACGTCTTAGGTCTTGAAGGTGAGGCTCTAAACGCAAAATTCGTTTCAGATTTAAACCAGTGATGTACCGCGTTCGTATCCATGCAATTTTCTGGTAAAGATGGTGTTCAGGACCTAAGAAATAGTATGTACTTGTTGGACTACGATATACAGAGATGAGTGAGGATACGTGACGAAGTGTCAATCAATTTGTATTTGCAGGTAACCGATATTGCATATTGCACATTGTGGCATGTGGTCTACGCAACGTTTGGAGCTGTATAACTATGTTAAGGTTACAGGATATAATAGCCGGGTTATGTTCTGATTGGTTAGGACAGACTAGGCTCTAAAACTAACATAATGTGACGGCTTGACACTTAACCTAACCAAATGATATAAGGCTCCTAAAAGTGCGTGGACCAGATATGCAATGGCTACCTTGTTTTAATTCGGAATACAATTACGTACTGAAACGCGTAGGATAGTCCAAGATGCTCATCTGGTTGAATAACTTGGGCCCGCATAGGGTCACATTAAGGCCGACGACATTTTCTATATCCGATTTGACGGTTTGGCAAGTGAGTCGCAAAGCTTTGCTTGCGGAACCGTGGAGCGTCTTCCATATTCGTACTCGAAGCTGGATAGGTTACATGGACATAGACATTACCCATTGACCCTGACCACGAATCTTAGATACTTAGGATATGTATATCTTTGTGCTTACGTGGAGCGGAAGATTAAGCAAAGCAGAGTTTTCATCCGCGCCATATTGGACTGGGTTGAGCAAAGCCGGAAATGGATAAAACATGTCTAACAGATCTTTGTATCACCAGCAGCAAACAATCGTGTTTTGTTGTATTAATCCCGCCAAGTTCAGTTTAGAATTTATATTTTTCGAATATCGAATGCTAAAACATTTGAAAATATTTCAAATAAGTTTAGACAAACTAGGCACCTTGCTGTTGACCTAAGATTCTATGGTAATTCCATGAAATTAGAATGCAAATAATTGTATGTAACTCAACATCTTACAATTAGAATAATTTATTAGTGCTCTGGTTTGGTGCATTTTAATTCATTCAACTGTTCTGTTTGTACTTGTACAGGTAGGTAGGCGTACATTTTAATAATTCATTGGTAGGTAATATGCATTTTGTTCGTTGTTGCAAGTTGAAATGTTCACGGAGTCATTTCAGATGACTGCTCTGATGCTGGAGCGTAGAAGCAGATGTAAGTGTCGCTAATAATTTGTCGAAGTTCATCTGGAACGTTCTCATCCAACGCCTTGGACAGCATGTCGGGTTGCTTTTCCAGGTTATTCAGCCATGAACCCAATCTCGGATAGGACCATATCTGAAATAATAAATTATTATAAGCTTAAATAATGGCTTTCTTAATTAACGAGATTCTTAGTTTTCCAACGACGTGTCATTCGTCTTAATTGCACAGGTAGCGTCTATTACGAACAGTGGCGTCATTTTCCTGAACCATATATTTTGTCTCATTATTAGCTAATGCTAAAACATATAGAATAGGTACATATCGTTAAATTAACAGCGTACTATCTGTACCATTGGAACGGTGTAGATCTGTCCATCCACAATTTCCTGCTTTGCCATTGAATTGAATAGGATCCATGGAGCCAAACGTTCCTTCCCGGTCTTGACGAAGGTCACGAAATGATTGGTAGCAATGCAGATCACTGCAAAGAGATCCATTTGAACCTTGGGTCCGTCCAGAACCTCGGAAATGTCAATGGAAAGACTGGGCAGGATTCCACGGAACATTCGGAAGTCTGGACCAGAGCGTGGCATCTGAAGTAAAAGTGCCGGTGACGGGATTCCTTGGAATTTCAGACTCTGGAACCGAACGCTCTCCGTAAAAAGCTCCTGAACCGTGGGAATACGGTCTTCATTTTGCTGGCACAGGACTTGACTGAGAAAGTCCGATTCACCGGACTGGAGCTGAATGAACCCGTCCAAGTGAAACACTTCACGGAAGAGAATTTCCATAAATTCTTGTGGATCTGTGCATAGGTTAAGGCTAATCTCATACTTTGAATTTTAGTGGTTTAACGTAATGCTAGAACATGGTACAAGGTTCGCATTGCGACTTACGATTTTGGC
The DNA here is from genome assembly GCA_034694925.1 of Ceratophysella denticulata. Lineage (NCBI taxonomy): Eukaryota > Metazoa > Arthropoda > Collembola > Poduromorpha > Hypogastruridae > Ceratophysella > Ceratophysella denticulata. The sequence goes on from JAQFYT010000423.1 coordinate 13,679, forward strand.
ATTACCCCATGGACCATATTTAACCCATTAGATATAAGCTACTGTTGCTAATCGAAATGCTGACATACCCATTTCGTCTGCACCAAAGCGCTTGTCCAACTGCTCCAAAATTGAGCGCAATTTCTGCATGTTTATATCAGAACAAAAGATAGTCTTCCGTAATGGATTCACGATGGTTTCCCTGAGAATTCTCTGAGCGATAATAGACATGTCTTCCGCTACATCTGGTTTTCCGTTCCAGGGCTCTCCAAGTAGCATCCCGTCAAAAACGGAACTAAAGCCGAACATTGCAAATATGGTGGTATCCATATAGCAAGAGTTCCTCCCGCCTTGGATTCCATTAGAACGGTCTATATAGGAATATTGAAATATTGGAAATACGGTCAAATGTTAGCTAATGGATAAAACAACTACAGAGCGGTAGATTGATTACCTCAATGAGATAACGTCAAAATTCAAAATGTCAGAACAGTTATATAAGCGTGAATGCAGAGTTTTCTAAATTTTTTAAGTTGCAATACCTTCGGTTATACGAGCAAGGTCGTTCGTTCCAAGCGGCGGAAGAATTTGGGTCATAGGAACCATCGGCAGTCCAATATCAATGTATTTCTCCGGAATCAGTGCATTGGGGAACACGAAACCACCATGATCAGGCTTGCACTCAAAGAGTCGTATAGTGCCCACGTAGCCAGAGGTCATGTCCAGGCGTTGATCCTAATATATCCAATAAATTGTACTTCATGTAGGCCTATTCATACGAAATCTGAATTGGATTAATGTTCACTTACAAATTCCACGCCAGCATAGGCGACATCCTCGAATGATCCCAGCCAACGTAGAACACCGGCATAGCTCCCAGGTGGAAGCGGAAGTGAGTCTTCATGGGAGAAACCTACCCAGAGCCAAACGACGCGTTGACCAACTTCTAAGCCATCGTTATCCCAGTCCACAACATTGTTATTCACGGCGTCTTCCTTCTGAAATAGGTCAAATAAGGGTCAAATTTCAATCGCAAATCTTAATGTCAAGGTCCCACGGTCACGCTCATGCTTATACTTCTTAGTTACCTGAAGAGCGGGCTCCATATCAGCATTAGCGTTATCTCCTCCACCCATTGGCAAGAGTAAACCACGCATAAAATTATTGTAAACGAAGTTAGTGAAATCCTGCAGAGTTGATTTCATCGTTGTGTAACATAATTAAAATTTGTAAAAAATAATGAATTATTATTATTGTGAAACTGCAAAGTGAGTCTGATACGCAAAGATTTAGAATGATCTATCTCGTTCTCGGAATTTCAATGTTTCAATCCTTATTTATGCACTAAGCGCTTGATTACGCAAACAATCGAAATTGCCATGTATTGACAGTTATTTAGCATTACCATGGAAACAATGCATCACGTATCCTTTTCGTGTTCTACAGGTTCCACGGCAAATGACACTTGCGCCCTCTTCGGAAGCTCTTCCGTGGTGGAGATAACTGGAATTTGGTTCACAGGCGGAATGATGGCTTTGATACCACGGCGAGAACGAGGTCATTGTGGATCAAAAACCCTGTATTACTTTACGGATCTCATTTGGTGTCGGGATTGGTTACTCCGAAATATCAAGTTAGTAAATATTTAATTGTTTTAGCTGTTCTTCTGTTATTTATCGCTGTCCTTATGCATGCGTTACACAATCGTTGCGCGATGAAATGTCATGAATCCAATGGTATTACTCTATTCATATACTTATCACAGATGCGGTCCAGACCAATTTGCCTGTGGAAATGGGAAATGTATACCACTTTCCAGCGTCTGTAATTCAATTCGAGACTGTGACGATGGATTCGATGAGGATTTCATTTACTGTGAAGCGACAAATCCTTGCGGAACTCAGAAGCATCGGTGTGGTCTACATGGAAAATGCATTAGCGAGGAGGTAAGTGGGTCGGAGGTTAATTATACCTTACCATCGTCACCAGATCAGCTCTCGTATCTTGAGTAATTTTAATATTTTTGTATTTATGTATCTTCAGCAACTGTGCGACGGCGTCACGCAATGTGAAGACGGTTCAGATGAAAATTCGGAAGTTTGTAATACGCTTGGACAACCGGAAACACGATTGGCAAATTATAAGGAAAAACGATGTTATGATATTCCGAAAACGGAGGTAATTCTACAGAAAGCGCACTTCATCAAATTAACGTTATATTACTACAAATACCGGCTCTAAAACATTTGCTTTGTGACAGGGCGTTGTAATTGATTGTCTAAATAGCCGAAAAGAAAAGGTAAACTGTACAAATGCTGCTGTGAATACACAAGTGACACTACGCTGTGCGACCTACTACTCCTCACGGCATAGGTCAGATTTCGTCACAATGACCTGTCGAGACGACGGTTTTTGGCATCCGTTCAAAACATTCGTGTGTCAGCCAGGTATGAAAAACCAGCATTACATGGCATCCAAGTTTGGATGATTACTAATTATTTGTTACGTTTTAACCAGATTGCGGTATTCTGAGCCTTGATCTGAAGCAGCCGTATATTAGGTATGCATTAATGCATAATATATGAATTGAGCAAATCGCTGATTTTTGGTAATCAAATAATTAAGCCATATTTCATTAGCCATGGTTTAATCGCCAATGACGAAAATGGATTTCCCTGGCATGGGATAATATTTCGCTTGAAGCAAGGTCAATATGTTTACCTTTGCGGAGGGTCACTGATCGAGCGGAATGCCATGATTTCTGTGGCTCATTGTTTGGTCGAGCTGGGGTCATCGCGAAGTCTTATTAATGTTGACCAGCTGAGAGTGGTCCTGGCTCCAGTTAGCAGCGTTTACAATGAAAATGTGGCCAGCTCGAAAGCTTTGATTTTCAACGTAAGATGGTTGTGACATTTCTTGTATAAAATAAATAAGCATTCAAATTCGACACATCTAACTTCTTTGTTTTCATCAGGTGGACAAAACATGGATCCCGCCCACTTATGACCCCAGATCTCTGCAATCTGATATTGCCATTATCAAATTGTCGAAGCACGTCAAGTTTAACAACTTAATTCGACCAATATGTTACCTTCCACAAGGTTCAACGAATATTCCAAAGCCAGGAACACTTGGCAAGGTGACTAAATTGCGCTTTAACAATCAAATGGGAGTTTTCATTATAACATTAACATAATTATATTTAGCATTTTAACACTGATTTTAAATCCAGGTTCCAGGATTCGGCTTGGACGAAAATAACCGAGTGTCGACCATACTGAAATATACTGACTACCCGGTTATATCGTTCGCTGAATGCGCTCGTGCTCTGAAAATGGTTCCGCGGCTGTCAACCTTTTGCGCTGGGTACAAAGACGGTAAGTCGCAGTAAAAATACTTGCGGCATCTCAGGAACGTATGTGCTTTTCATATTTTAAATTATGTTCAAATTATTTCGAATATTAGCTGCAATTGCGGTCTGTCAAGGCGATTCGGGTTCAGGCTTAGTATTCCCTGAGAAAATTCGTTCCAAATCTGCTGAACGATATATTTTACGCGTAAGTATTATTTAACAATAATTGATATCAATTTTGCAGGTACCTACGTAGCTTGGTTTTATATTCATAATTCATAACCAATTTGCTGTTCACAGGGCGTCGTAAGCCATGGAGAACTAACCGGTGCAAGGTTCTGTGATCGTGATAATTATGCAGTGTAAGCAGAAATAGAAATACGAATAATTTGCATGTCAATTCTGATTCTGGTACTTACTCAATTTTCTAAATTCGATTTTTGCAGATTTACGCACATTGACTCCTTCAGTGACTGGATTTTGGACATACTGGAAGGTATTGATGTCAGTGTCAGTCGTACGGATGAGAGCTAAAAAGATCCGCAACAGCAATGCAAAATTAAGAACCGCTGTGGAACTGCATACAGAAGATGCGAATGAACAGAGTACAAATTACAAGATTTTATTATCTTATATAATAATGACGTGCATGTATCTGCGAACTCACTCACTCACTCACTCACTCACTGTATGGGTGTGACTCGGGTTCAAAGTCCAATTTTTCCACTTTTCACGGAATTTGTTTGTTGCGCAGCAGAGACCGACACTGATATTTCTGTCGTCACGGCGGCACTAAATATGTATGTGTGTGAGGGTTGAAGTAAGGAAACCGATTGGTCAATTCTTAGATTTCAAATTCTTTGATATTTTCAAGACGTAAACATTAAACAACTACAGGCGACAACGCGACGGGCCATGGTTGCCATTGCTGCTCTTGCTAGTTATATATAAAGATGAAAAACTCATATAAAATATTTATTTGAAGCAGCTTGTATTTTTCGTTATTTCGATTATGTTGAATTTATTTGTGAAGAAACACTAATTTCGCGAATTATTTGTCATTATAGGGCATTACTCATTTCAAGACTCCTGTGTACATCATCATTGGAGAAGTACTGTTTTTACTGACTCAAATTGCACTGTTTGGAGTCTCCTTGGGATACAAAATTGACAGCCGAGATGGCAAGCCGTTTTGTGCAATTCTTGGGCTGGATCTAATTTTTCTGTTCGTGGCACTTGGAATACTCATTTACATGATTATGTCTTCCAAAGTGGCACGGATGGCTGGAAGTCGAGCTGTGGCTTCTATGACATCCTGAATTTCCAATTACAGCTTACTCATCATAAAGATAATTCAAACTACACTGAATCATGCTGAGCAGACTACAATATGACTATAGTTCAAGTTACCTTGCACAAATACTCAGAAATACTCATTTGCAGTTTTGTCTGCAAACGGATTGAATGTGGCATTTCCGTTTTATTGAATTTTCGAAACAATCAGTTATGACCTGCATATTACACTATATTATTTTGACAAAAATAAATGTTTCATATATTGCTCCCAGCCTTCAGTTAATACTAGTTTTTAAGCTGAGCTTGAAGTCGCAAAATCATAATATAATTTCTGTGGTTTTCGTTTCACTAAAATAAACTCGTGACTCGTGACACTTTGATTAGCTTAGTACGTCAGTTCTTGTCACTAATGTACTTGACTTTCCAATTCAAGAGTGTCCTATTTGTACTCTGCATTGAGAGAGCGGCCAATCACAAGTCGCCGTACTTCGGAAGTTCCAGCTCCGATTTCATATAATTTAGCGTCCCGTAAAAATCTGCCGACTGGATATTCATTGATATAGCCGTTTCCACCTAAAATGCACATGTGAAGATTTACACGTGCACTGAAAAATAAGCATGTGAAGGATTTGAACTATGCGGGTCGACAAATCCCATAAGCGTATGGGATATTGTCTCATAAGTAGCTTCCAAATCTTTCACACGCTTATTTTTCAGCCCACAGTAATGAAATGATACAGAAATAATACCGAGCAATTAGGGTGTATTAAATAAATTCAACAGGTCTCAAATGGAAATTAATTTTTACCTAAGCATTGTATGGCTTGCAATGCCATTTGGGTGGCATTTTCGGCTGTATAAAGAATCACTCCAGCACAATCCTAAATTAAATCCGTACGAATAAGTTTTGAATTTGAATAAAAGCAAAGTATTGCATTCTATCAGATTTCAAATCTTACCTTCCTATTATAATGTCCTTGATCACAGGCACGAGCGACATTGTAGAGATAACTTCTAGATGCACTTAATATTGTGTACATATCCGCAATTTTACCCTAAAAATAAAAACAAGTTTATACAATGGCTAATGGCTTACTAATATATTTTAGTAACCAAAGATATTGCACTGCTCACCTGCATCAGTTGAAATTCTCCAATTCTGGTGTTGAACTGCTTCCTCGTGTGAACGTAGTCGAACGCAACATCAACGCATGCTTGCATTAATCTAATTGAACGAAATAGGATTTAACTTTAGATTACAGTTCCCGATTCGGCCATACTTACTTAACGTATCAACGAACTACTTATATATATATTGGGAACTTTGAAAGTTACCCTACTGGTCCGCCGGCTAAAACCAGGCGTTCTAGGTCCAAACCGCTGAATAGCACGTATACACCTTTATTTAGTTCTCCTAAAATGTTTTTTGCTGCAAAAAGGACAAAAAGCAAGTTAAAAATTCTTGCACAATTTATTTGCTAAACTCTTGTGGTATTTTGCAAATTCAGAAAGCCCAATTAATATTCACTTCTCACCTGGTATTCGACAGTCTTCAAAAATTAGTTCAGAAGTATTGGACCCTCTCATTCCTATTTTGTCCAGTTTATTTCCCACGGAGAAGCCTGGCGTTGTCGTTTCAACAATGAATGCTGTGACACCATGGGCAGCTTTGGAAGTGGCAGCATCCGTTTTTGCATATACCTACGACACAGTATATAGATTTAAATTTCAGGCCTGGCATTCATCCTGTAACCTGTTCACAGGGCGCCTATGCATATTTAGCTTTTGAGTAGTGGTCGGTCAATAAGCGTATTTAATGTGCGTATATAAATGGAATGCGAATTAAACGTACCACAATGACGTCTGCGTCGGGACCATTGGTAATCCAGAACTTAGATCCATTTAGAACGTAATCGTCTCCGTCACGAACCGCTCGGGTCTTCATGCTGACCACATCAGATCCAGATCCAGCTTCCGACATTGCAAGTCCCCCAATATACTCTCCAGAACACAACTAAAATTAATACAATGTAATTATTGCAGTGTTAGGAATCAATTTCTATAAATCCCGACTTTCCACAAATATATTATTTCTATTCATTGATATCATTGATGTCCGATGCTAGCTCGTAGGCTCACAATATGTCGTTTTCAAATGAAGGCTAACCTTTGGTAAATACTTCTGCTTCTGCTCTTCCGTACCATTTCGATGAATTTGGTTCAGACAGAGATTGGAGTGAGCTCCGTAAGAAAGTGCAATTCCACCAGCAGCTCGAGAAAGTTCTTCCATAATTATAATTTGCTCCAAGTAACCCGACTCGGTTCCGCCATAGTCAGCTTTGGCTGTAATTCCGAGCAAACCCAAATCTCCCATCTGTCTCCAAAATTGCCTCAAATTCTTGAAACCATTTTCCTTATCAATTTCAGCAGCATATGGAGCTAGCTCCTTCTGAACAAAATTGAACACCGTCTGTCGCAGCTACCAAGGGAAAAAAGAAAAACCGCTTAAAATAAAAACACATAAATTCATTATTAGGCGTTCAAGCTCACAACCGTAATTAATTAGTTATTACGATATTACATGGCGACCGTTACATAACTGTGATTGTGATACATAGCGCTAATAATATCGCGGCTATAGTTCATAGCCGGTCTTTTACAACGCGGCGACATTCCATTGCAAATCCAATTCTATATAGAAATCTCCGGCTAATTATCCAACTCTAATCTAAGTGTTACTGTCGCTGTTATTATGAACCTAACCTAACAAAGAATATTAGATAATATCAATCAACCTTGAATATCAAACTTGAATAAATTTATCCGTATATTTATTAACGCCGCGATGCAAACGGCCTGCTATGTAAAATCGCCGCGATGTAATTGCTTGCTATGTAGCGCGCATTATCGTAAAACGACTTTAATAATGTACATATTTTATGTTTTAATATTCGAATTGAAATACCTGTTTTTGCTCTTCCGTTAGCCCAAAGATAATGTCATCCACTGGATACGTACTTCCATGTCGAATTGCAGAACCGGATGAAAACTGCAGCAATGCTTGACATGAGCGTTGAAGAACTTGATAATTCCGACCAGAACGAACCCGCAGTATCTGCTGTGATATCCTCCCAAGTACCGTTGTCGCCATTCCAAATTTATTTTATTGGACTCTTCTTGTCTTGAGTCCGAACAATAATTAATTAAATTTACGCATACAGTTTCAGAAGCAGCGTGTAGTATAGCGTGTTCCTTCAATAGCAATGCCGTGAAGTGGTCTCATACAGAGACAGTATAAAGCTCTTATGGACCCAAGGTCTTCTTCCTTTCCTTATGGATCATGGGACGTTTGCGTATGTTCATTACAGGATTTCAGAGCTTTCTTTAGCCGCAAAGTAAAGCAAAAACCGAATCGACACGAAGCTACGCGATATTCCATTTGAATTCAATAGAAACTCTGCTTCATTTGTTGGCTTCCATCTATATGTACCCAGAAACTACTTCACTAGCTCTGTGATAATTGGAATAAACTTTGCTATAACTTCTGTATATTAATAACTCAGTCATCAACTTTGAACTTATCACTTAGGTTATCCTGTAAATTGAGATTGCATAGAGTCTATTACTTCAGTCTGTCTTCTAATTATAAATTTCCACATCGTCATCCTACTCAGCTAAAATTGACGTTGGTGTAATCCTGTGGAGTGTTACAACAATCAGTTGCCACATTTCTTAAGGAAATCAGCAGATATCAATTAACTTGTACATGTACATACTAAACTGATGAACCACTTATCGTCCATTGTATTACGTAAGAAAGAAGCTCAAAGTTCGCTATAGCAGGATATCAATTTGACTATCTGTAATCAGTCTGGGCACAGTCGACAGTAATTGTTATAGCTAATTCATAATACATATACTGTTTATAGGAAGCCTTCGAAGAACAAAGTCAGTAGCATTCATTGGACTCAAATTCAATTCAACACATACCAAATCTGCAAAAATGGCTGATTCCAGAAGTCTCGTGGAAATGGCGAAGCGTTTAGCTGCATTTAAGGCTGTTGATGATCACATAAAGGTAAATATTATTTATTTTCAAACTATCCAGTAAATGTGCAAGCTGTAGTACTTTATATATGCTATTTGCCTTAATTCAGGACAATCAAGTTGTTGGAATTGGTAGCGGAAGCACTGTCGTTTACGCTGTTGAGAGGATTGGTAAGTGGTTTATGGAAAACTGTTTAGGACACCACTACCCGTTTCAAGCATTTATTTGTACGTATCCTAACATAAGAAGAATTTAGATAATTCTCAATTAAACATAAGACTTTTCATAATAATTTTGCAGCGGAGCGAAAACGAACAGAAAATCTGAAGTTAATTTGTATTCCCACCTCATTCCAAGCGAAGAATCTTATTATTGAAAATGGTCTCACTCTGTCCGACTTGGATGCACACTATCCCGTAAGTTAAGAGTTAAATTACCACATAATATTCAGATTATAATTTTGACGCTGTTTTACAGATCGATGTCACAATTGATGGTTGTGATGAATGCGACACAGATTTGAATTTAATTAAAGGAGGCGGCGGGTGTTTGCTGCAAGAAAAAATCGTGGCTTCGGCCTCCAAAAAACTTGTGATAGTTGCAGATTACACGTAAGAAACGTATTTATGTATTAGCGACTCACTTGGAATTCGATTTTGTTCAGGTATCAGTAGGTCAGGGACTATAAAATCTTTGAATTGATTTCCGTCCAACAGGAAGGATGCAGTTTACCTTGGTCAAAAATGGAAGAAAGGGATTCCACTTGAAGTGTCACCCATTGGTTGGAAAGTGGTTCTGAAGAAGCTGAACCGATTTAGCCAAGAAGTTGCAGGACGCTCAATAGAAGATTCAGCTCAACTTCGACTGGCTGTCAAAAAAATGGGCCCAATTGTTACGGATAACAATAATTTCATTGTGGACTTCCAAATTGGTGACATTCTGAAAACATCCGAACTTCACACTCCTGCTTCCATTGAGGCCTGGCTCAAGACAATTCCCGGTAATTAACATTTTAATTTATAATTTATTTTACCTGAATTTTCCGTAAAATTTATGCAATATTGAACATTGAAAACTCCGTACGTAATCAATGTTTTAAATATATTTATTTATACAGGAATACTGGAAACTGGACTTTTCATTCGCATGGCCAGCGAAGTTTATTTTGGACTCGAGGACGGAAGCGTGAAAACCAGAGTTGTTCAGCGACCCGAAAATATTTTCTGAAGTCCAGTACACCAGCAATTATACTTCTACAAGTTCCTATGTTGTATGTAGCAGTAGCATTTAATCAATTTCCTTATAACTATAACGATTCAATTAATTTCGGCATACGTCATACGATAAAGTTTCCAAAATCGGATAATTAAATAATAATACCAAGTGCTTGTCGCTTTCATGTACTTACTATACATATCATAAACAATTTTCTGCAATTTTTGTTCAACAACTTCTTCTAAGTGCTCAATAAAGTGTCACAAAAAGAATACGTAATATCAATTTAATACTAATTTCGGTTTGGTTATTTAGCAGCTATTTGAGTGAATAAGTGACCTTACACAGATGTATAGTATTTAAGTATAGTGGTTTGCCGTAAAGGCGGTCACACACGGTGCTACTGCCAATTATTAATCATATAAGAATTACAAGTAGCAAGAATTTAAAGTAATATTTTGTCAATTATTTACATGTAACATTACAATAATACAGAAAATGAAAATTAGCGAGTGGAGGAGACTGTTGAGCAGCTTAGAGGGCAGGGGTAGGTACCTACATATATAAATATCGCATGTTTTCTCCGGTTCGGGTGTCAATACAACTTCTAAACGTCCGCACTTTGTATTACGATCAGTGCATATTCCTTGTCTATAATGAAACCGAAATATGAGCTTAAAACTTTCAATATATTGCTCAATCAATCCGTATTTAGATTATAAATTCAAGTAATAAACGTTTTACCAGGAGCAATCAGAACTTCATGTTTTTTAGTCCTCAGACGAATGAAATTGATGTCATTCGTAGTGTCGATATTCTTAATCATGCCTCGTGCCTTCTCAACAATTAATTGAATTTCAGCAGCGTATTGAATACTCTGGCTGTTGTCCAGCGTTGTCTTGATAGGAATTCCTGAAAAAAAAATATAGGTACATTCAAAAATCCCTTACTTAATAAAATACTCAATTCCTAAATAAAACAAAATGTGGGTTACAGTACAATGGGTGCCGCTTAAATGCTGAAACTTGCCGATATATTTCCGAAAGTTGGCGAAAATTTACATTTGCATAAGTTCAACGACAAATAGACTTAAAAACGTCTAACGCCTAAACTAACCTTAACCTAACCGAACTTGTGCAAATTACAGTCGCCAAAAAATAATTTTGTCGGAGCATGTTTGTCGGCCCGTTTAATAGGTTTAATAACAAGCGACAAGCCCAGTACAATGACTAGAATAAAATGCAATTTTAATTTCGATAGCAAGAGAACTCGTATTAAAATCAAGAAATACCTAGGTATTTCGTGAAATCCAAACGAAATAACCTTACCATCGCCATTAATAACAAGAGCACCGACAACGCCCTTATGACTCATCAATTTTTTAAAGGCTTCATCCACTTCACTCGCCTGTAATACAAGCAAAAAGAGAATAAAGAACTTAGGTTGACGAATGATCCACGGAACACGGAATAAGTTTTCATATGTATGTACTTACCATTTCGAGATAACTGGCAACTGGTGACAAACAAAAAGGCGACTAGGCTGGGACTGAATTTTTAGAGTGAGTTGCGAGTTGTATGATCAACGATTGGATTGATGTTACGGTGGTAGTACAGCCTAGCCGATCGATGGTCAATGCAATGGTGTTCCGAAGTGACTAGGAAATCCAAACAGAAGTAGGTCCCAGCTTATTGATCCAACAAAGTCAAAAGTTGTGCTTGTGAGTGTGTCACCAAATCATTAAACCTTAATACTGCCTGTTAGCCTGTTACCTTTGACCTGACCTAATGACAGAATGACGACAAGCCTTTTTTGTTGAACAGACTACTTTTTCGTGAGTATTTGAATCTCCTCATGAATCCGCGGTCACGACGGCTGACAAACTGACAATGCAATGCAATGGAATAAACACCGCAGAACTTTGTTTCAGTAGCGAAAGTAAAAGAAGCGTCGTCGCCTTCGCCTATCGCCTAGCATAATGTTAATTGGTGTCATTTACAGCGGCAATGGAATAACTGATTTGGCAATGGATAAATGAAATGGCAATAGAAAACCTGAAATAGCAATGAAGTATTTCACGCAGCCTAACCTAACTGAATCTAGTTTTATAACTTTTGAAAGCCTTGTCGTTTGTTAATTTTGTAACCAATTTATTTGAACCTAACCTACCCAAAATAAACCTAACCTAACCTTACTTATCCTAAT
>JAQFYT010000424.1:0-25771 GCA_034694925.1 Ceratophysella denticulata
ACCCCCGCCCGCTCCGAGCTCAAGGACCCCGAGCCGGTTCCGCGGACGGGCCGCCATTTCCCCAACCCCTTCCTCTACCCCCTCCCGACAAACTCCTTTTACGCTAACTAACGCTAACACACGCTCTTCTTCTTCTGGCCGGACCTCGAGTCCATCTTCTGCCTATTCTTCTAGTAATACTAACTCTTTCACTCGACGCAGTCAGTCACGTTACCAACGACCTACTGAGGCTCCTACCACCACTCCCCGCTCCTCTCGTTTCCGGTCCCGCTACAGGCAGGCTGAGGTCACGACGTCTAAACCCGCCTCATCCCGCGGGAGGTTCACGGCGGCGTCCAGGGGGCGTGGAAGCACCGGGAGTTCGACCAACAATCGCTACGATGACAGGAGTAATGACTTCGACTCACGGTCATATGCCAAGGAAATACCAAGCTTTGACCTGGGGTCAATTACGGTGACGCACTATGTACCGGCTGAAACTACTATTCCCGTGATTAATGGGAAGGTGACTGAGTACAAGACCATTATCACGCCGTCCCCTTCCGTTGAAACGCTCGCACCGCATCAATACACTCATTTCGATTACCAGGGTAAAGAAGTCCTGGTTTTCAATAATGAACTAACGTCCACGCCGTCTTTCGGGGTCACGGAAATCACGAAATATCTCATTCGAGAATCCTTGACCACGAGCGTGACCTTTACCCCCACGACCATTCGGGGTCGGCGAACGTCATTTTCCCATATTATCCCGTCCACGGTCTACTCCGTCGAGCCGGTCGTGAGCACCGTGACCAATAATAATCCGTTAGCAGACAATAACCAGCTCACGAATCTCCTCCTGAACCAACTTCTGGGGAACCTCAATCTGAATCCAAATGCACTCCTTGGCCTCCAGCAACCACAACAGTTTCAGAACCAACAACAATTCGGTGACAACCCGACCCCTGTGACCCAATTCAATACCAAGACCACGACCTACGTCACCTCCGTCACGGACTACACTTCTACCGTGATTCCGATCACGCTCCAGGGTCGGGCCATTAAAACTACCATCGTCGAGAGTTCCATCAACGTCATCACGGCCACAGAGTTTATTACGGAGTCAACCGTAATAACACCGGCTCCGCGACCATCCGCGGTCCTACCCCAGCAACAAGGTCAACCCCAGCAACAACAACAACCTCTCGGCTTGAGCCCAGCTCTGCTTCAAAACCTAATTCAACAACAACAACAACTTCTTCTCCAGCAACAAGCCGCAGCCATGATTCAACCCACCCAAGCCGCCGTCCTGGTAGCCACCTCATCCCAAGTACGAGAAGGTAGCCGGGATGAACCCACGGGTCAGGAACAGCAACACTCCGTCGTGACACTCTACGTTTCTGGCCGAAATCCAGGTGAATTCAGTACCATTCTGAGTACAGTGCCCGTGGACGGGAACGGGAACAGGGTTCGGAGAACCATTGATTCAGCAATTATTCTTGAACCCACTAAGGCTGAGGCCATTCCCGTGATTCCCACGGAACAGAGACTGAGCTACGACTGGGACAATAATGACGGGAGTTTGAACGACTATGACCAATTTAATTTCGGGCTCGACGGTAGCTATGCCGTCAGTGACAGTTTACCCAATACACTTTATTCGAATCATTTTCTCAAAAATGACCTCCAGCCCACACAGAGTTTGGACAGTGTTCGAGAGCGAAGTAGTAATAGTAAAGGTGTTAGTCAAAGTGTTTTAGTATAATTAATTAAATATTATTAATTAAACATTTTTTAGAAAATTCAGAATCTAGCGATGACATTTGGGGTATTGTAAAAACAAAAATCTAGCGTAGATTCTTCAAACATCGAACAATTTGGAAATATACCCAAACTTGAGTTAATTAATTATTTACTAAGTGTCGTACAAACCACTAAACATTTTTCAATATTTGTGTAATTCCAGTAAGTACATAATTTGCAATTTTTGCAACCCAGTTTAATCAACCTCAACATTACAATTATACGTAACTTCGGTTTACTGCATTATGCAATATATTTTTTATAATTTTTGTATGTACCTATTATACCTACTCATAGCGTTATGTTGCCTAATTTTAATGATAAGCTAATTTCGTATTTAAATGTCGTGCATTGTCAATCATAATTTCAAGTTTTCAGGACAATCCGCAATCCACAGCGTGCTGTACACTGAAGAAACTACAGACGCGTTATTTTAGCTGATTAATTCGTAAAATAATGATTAATGTGCTTAGATAGATCTAAACAATGTAGGTATGATAGTTTACATGGTGCGGCCATGTAGCTTATTCGTATAAATATGGGTATATCCGGGAGAACGTGTATTTTGTAGGTATTGTATTTGTACTTATAATTAAGAATTTGTTATGCTATGATTCTTGTACTTATTTACTGTTCTGTGTCCAATGTCTGTATCCAAACACATCTTAATTAAGGCCATTACTACGGTATATGTTTTGATGAGTAATTGGATTTTTTTGGTTCTTCTTCGGCCTTCCCGTCTTCTCTGTTTACTTTTGTCTTTTATGCTTAGATGTAAATACTACCTACATACCTACAGTAAATAAAATCCACGACGTGTGCCAAATTAAAAAAGAACTTTCTGCTTACCTTTCGTGGAATGATTAATGATGTCTTATTTGGGTCCATTTGTTTTTTTTTCATTTGTCATCTCATTTCTTCTTCTATACCTCTGTTGGTGCGGAAAATGAAAAACATGAATTTTTACACTTCTTATTTGACATTTATTATTATAAAATATCGTGTCTTCATCTTTTCTGTCAGAAACTGTGCTATATTTACAGTGTGGGATTTTGGTAGGTTGCGGGAGCTAATTTTACATCGAGAAATCCGCATAATTAATTTACTAAAAATATATATATGATTGTGTGGCGGAATTATTACTCGTAATTAAATTTCACTAATACGGGGTTGAATCACTGGAAATCATTTTCATTTGCTAAAGTTAGCATTAGGTAGGTATGTCACCAGTCACCCTGCTTGTCGAACTCCAGGATGGCTTAGGGATATCTCAATACCTCGGTTAATCGAAATTACAAGCAAATATACATTATCTGGATACCTGCATTAACGTATAACCCATTTATACATATAAAAATACCCAGTACAACGCACGGTGCTAAATTCAAATTACAGAACAATACACAATAACATGCAATACATTCATACCTTCGTCAAGCCCAATAATGTTAATGTTCAACGTTGCACGTACTCAATCAATAAGCAGAATGCACTTCACCTTCACCACTTCGGGTCAAATGTCAAGGTACCACACGAACATAATAAGTCAAAGGTCACACTTATAATTTTGAAATCAGCCGCAGCGCAGGCTTGAATGTTGAATAATTCGTCCGAACCGGAAGGAAGACAAACGACAACTGAACTGGCGACGCGTACGCGACGCTGCCCTGCTTCTTCTCAACGGTCAACAAAAGTAAAAAACTTGATATATCGTATTATCGTATAGCGTCGTCGGTTTAGCGTTTATAATAGACATGCATTCAGGGCAATTCCCAAGTGTCGTCGTTTCCCATAACGGCGGTACATTCGAATATTTATAACATAACAATATTTATAATACTATTTTATATTCAAGAAATAGGGCAAAATCAGATAAAATATGGGGCACTAAATTATAAATACGATTTGTAAGTACTAGTATTTTTAAACAATTGCCAATTTGACATTCTTATGTCTTATGTGTTATGAAATGAATATGATCAATAATGAATACAGTAGCGTCGAAGTAGCTGTGTTAATTTATTCAAATTGACAAGTTTAAAATAAACCAATTCTAAAGATTGGTAACTGGCGTTATTTAACGAGCATAAACCAACCAAAAGCCGAATCCGACATCCAATTATGTATTTATGCGTATATTTACAAATTATGGTTTTTAATTTTTATTAATGTGTTTAATTTATTTTGTATTATTTACATCATGGATAAAAGGTCAAGTGCTCAAGGGTCACCTGGTGGTCAGTGATGAGAATAGCACGGAACTGACGGGTGAAAGACTGACAGGTGCCCGGCTTTTCGTTCAACAGTCGACGGGACGAGACCTGGCCACTCGAGTCATGAGTAACGGGGTCGAGGTCATCGTACGAGGTAAATTAATTTCATAGTTTACTAGCATTGTATTACGGCTTAGTTAAAACCGAACCCGCTCATATACCTATATAATACATGTGAATGCAGCGGTTGATTATGCAATTGAATGACATAAATGAGGCAAATCAAAAACGGTTAGGTACTGGCGTTTAGTGAACCAGGATTTAAAGCGCTTTCTTTATGGTGTACGGGTGAGCTTAGTGGAACACGGTCAATTTCTCAATCAATTGTAAATTGTAAACACTAAAATAAGATATAGGAGTTAGTTATTTGACATTTTCGTAGGAAATATTAACCAGACACTGTCAAAATTAAGTACACCATTGGAAAGAGCATAAAATTCTGGTTCACGAATATGATCTAATTTACTTGATTACTGTCATTTAATCGTGTAAACCTGCGAACAATATTATGTAACTTCCAGTTTTATGCAGAAATACCCATTGCTGCACCTTTAGTCGGCTATACAACTTATTATATAATTATAATAATTTCCTATTACTTTAAATCAACAGGAAACAAAACGGCGTATATTGGCAATGGTAAAACAGAGATTTTTCCATCAGCGGTCAATACATTTGTGACAACGCTCCCGGCCACAACGGTGTCGAATCAGTTCCATCTCGTTGAGCATCCGGACCGGCCTGTAAGAAATGCCACCTACTATCTATAATCTATAAAAAGAAGACTAATTAAATTAAATTCTCTAATACAATCACTCGTAAAATATTCTACACAGAACACAGCAATTGACCATCTACTCCACTCAATTGTTAAATCCGCTGTACCAGAATTAGTGACCAGAACATTGCTGACCACTTTCACACTCCTTACGACCGTGTTGGAGGGTGAGAAAACCATTGTGAGCAGTCGGGAAGAGGTAAATTCCATTGCGTTTTGCTTTTAGAGCTGTATAAGCTGTTTTGGTGAATTATGAATATACCAATTTTTTAGACCATTTCCAACGTGGTGACCCAGAAACTTCGCTCGACGTCGACCCTGGAATACACGCCGAGCATGAAGGCAGAAGCGAGTACAATTGCTCCAGAACTTCTGGGTTCATTGGATTCCTCCTACGTCACCAATACGCTCACGACTTTCTACACATACTACAACACATTCGGCGGAGACACCGGCCCCGTGGTCCTGACCAGCCTGGAAATGGTCGAAAACGTCGTCACACTTCCAGCATATCTCCGCTCTCTGACCCCAGGCCCTGACGAATTCTACGTCGAACCTTCCCGTGTCTTCGAAACAGAAACTTACTTCTCTACGTTTACTTTCTCCAAAACGATTTACGATGAAGCGTCCAGTAGGAAAGTAACCACCACACTAGAAACTCTTACCCAGGTCGTGGTCACGGAAGCTCTTATTCCCATGGAATTACGCACAATGTCAACCCAATTGCTCACGCCTAGCTTTATCCCGCCCCAGACTCCATCCGAACTCAAAAAGACATATTATACCACTTTCACCACGCTTCTAACCAGTCTGGAAGGAACCAACTTCGTGACCACAACAACGTCACATGTCACATCCAATGTAGTCGTGGTCACGCGTAGCCCGAGTATGGTATCACTTGATATGACGCAGCTAGTTTCACCAACGCCTACGCTCATGCTGGGGACCACGCAGAAGTTTGATCTCCCTTGGGTCACCGCTCCCGTGAAACATCTCAAGAAACCTGTGATGATCTACGCAACCAAGACATACTACACGACAACGACGTACCTAACGTCCATCTTGGGTGCCGGAAATCAGACCAAGATTCATTCCAGGACCCAAGTCGTGTCCAATATTGTGACCGAGGCAATGTCAACTGCACTCAATGCTGAATACTTGAACGCTCTGAAGAGCTCATATCTAGCGGAGCACTCGACGCTACTCGAAGTGACGTCTTCAATCGAGGAAATGATACCCACACGAACCATTGAAGGTACCTACTACCCGGAACCTTCCCTGGTCAACCGATTTCCACATTGGCCCAAGGATGCGGATCAAGGAATCCTTGATCGAGAAATCTTGGGTTCTCAACCACCCAAAATCATACGACCGACAATCATAAAAAACCAGCAGCATTTTGACGAAATGAAGAGTGAGATTCATCATATCGTCAGTGTCTTGACAGCATCCAGTGAGATTTCACCAACGAAAAGTGTCCGGCCTGTGTACTCGACAATATCCATCGATGATTTGCCAGATGACGGGGACCAAGACGTGACAACTTTTCAATATCTTAATTTTGATGAAGATCAAACCACGGTAGGGACATCAGCCGACATGGATTTTGACACCGAGCGGCCAGTGAGTCATGTCCCAACTCCGCCGTTGAAATCCACGTCGACCAAGATAACATTTTTCGAGGATTATGATTCTACCACGCCGGAAACAGTCCAGAGCGTCTACATCAATAACAAGCTCGTAGCGAAACCAATTACGAAGCCATCTTCTTCCATGCGAGAAACTTTGATTTTCCATAATCGACCGATGGCCCAGGATAAGCCAGCATGGGATATGACCAAAGATAAACCAAAACCAACGAAGAGCAAAATGAAAACGAAAACCAAAGATAAAGCTTCATTAGAATTCACCAAATCAAAGAATACCAACCTGGCCTTTCCAGGTGACAAACCGATTAGTGAACTGGAATCACATCAACAGATTTTTGACCTACTCTCTGACCTGACCGGTGAGGTCATTGAGACTCCTGATTATTATGACGAAGCCAAGGAAGAAGACGCTTTCAAAGAACATGAAGAAGGTAATCTGGGTACCAAGATTTACGATCTTTCCACTGACCCCAAGAATAAGACCGGGGCAATTATCCCGATGCCACTTCCACCGAATACCACTTCAACAGAATTCGGATATTTGGAACCGTTTACATCCGTCATGAAACCGGAAGTGATTCCGCATAGCGATGAGGAAGATATTCCCGCTACAACTTCAACAGCAGCAGCGGCTATTGAGGACACTTTTGTCTCTGACCAATCTCCGCAGCCCACATCCAGTGAGCGGGTCACTGTTATAAAATTCGGACCGAATGGTAGTCCAAATCATACTGAAATCCTCATTAAAGTTAGCCCGAAGGATCCAACAACTCCGGATATGATGTCTCCGGCTGAAGTGACCACGAATACCAACGCCCTGACCTTCACAGTGACCACGAAGCGACCTAAAGTGACAAAACCACCGCTGCCTGAAATACCGGATGAGTACGAAGATTCTTCGGAAGCCAGTACGAAAATATATAATTTATTTGTCAAGAAACCAGCTACATCGAGTAATTCAGCTGAGAACACTTCCGGTGACTTGGATGATGAATTGGGACAGGCCGATAATCAAAATGACGATAAATCTGAGGAATCAGATAAATCTGTCGAGCACACTGTACGACGACCTGCTGGGATTTTTGGCTTGGGGTCATCTGGGCCGAGCAAAACAAACTTAGTTCTTCCCGTGAGCGGTCCATCCAAGAATGAAGCAACACCGCAAGTTATCAGTACACATACTGGTAGCGGAATTAATTGGAAACCGCTACTAAATCTTGGAGCTATAGGTTTAGGCGGTTTGGGGGCATCAACACTCACAAAATTGACCCCGCTATTAAGTTCAATGGCGGGTTATCTCAAGGCGGGTTTCGTACCAGGAATTGCTCGGAATGATACACAACAGAGTCATAGTCATAATTTCAAGAATGAGCGTCCATACGGCCTGCGATATCCACAACATGATCCTGGTTATGGTCCTCACCATGAACCAAATTACATTCCGATAGGAAACATGGGTCACAATCAAAATCAGATTAACTTCCGACCACCTGAAGATACCATTCCTCGACATCCCGTAATTTCACATGCAAATGAGCCCAATTTCCGCCCAATTCCAAATTCTCCATCGAATCAAAATCCTAAACCAGGGTCACATCGATTTGAAAATGGTCCACCAGAACGACCATTTCATCCACCTCCGAATTATAATTTTAAGCCTCCCAACGATAAACATCCGAACATTTTCACACAGATGGGTGAAAATAATAACAATGTAAATAATAATGTTCAGCAACCCTCATCGAATATTGTAAAAGTAGTGGCTGGAAATCCAATAAATGCCATGCCGGTCAACAGAGCCCCGGATATGCGAACGCAGCTGGTGAAAAAAGAAATAATACATAATAAGGGTCAGGGTCAAAACAAGGGTCAGGGCGATAAGAGAAGACCGCCAATAATCCGGCCTCATCCATCACAGAGCCAAGAAACGCCGGGTCTCTGGCCAAATCAAATAATTCTTCCATTCCCGAGTGAACTTGAGCTCGATTCCGAAGAAAATGTTCCAATCCGTCAAAATAGCAAGCATCGACCCGATCATCCGGTATTAATGGGTACTGCGGAAATTCGTCCGGTTGGTCGACCAATGCCACCACCACCACAAGTTCCACGTCCTCCGCCAGGTCAGGGTCAGGGTCAAAATCAAGGTCACAATCACATGGCTACTATCGTGCGTGAACACCAGAGACCACATCCACATACGCCGAATCGATTCCTAACGCAGCATGAGCGTCCCGACCAAATTCCGGACAGTGTTCATCATCCGTCCGAAGAAGTTCCGACACGGTTTATTAATCAGCAACCACCGCAGCAGTCCTGGAATGACGGGAATCAAGTTTTCCATGGAATGTCAAAACCTGGCGGACCCGAAAATCCATTCAATAATCCTAATCTTTCAAACCATCGACCAATGCAGCAATTTCGACCACCGCAATCCCATTCACCGCCGCATCCCTTCATACGTGATTCATCTGAAGAAGAATCTCGTCCAATTTCGTTCATTCCGCCGAGACCAATTCCGCCAAATCCACCGACTTCCAATCAATTCAATTTCCGACCTACACTTCCCCCTCGAGTCGGGCCAATGAATAATATTCGTCCTGAGAATTTCCAGGAACATTTTCTCCTTGATATGAGCAGCGAGGAAGTTCAGCCAAGACCAAATAATCCTGTTCAAAATCCACCTAATTTTCAAGTTCGACCGGTGAGCGTTATTCAGCCAGCATCGAGTCATGAAAGTAGTCACAGTGAAGAAGGGTTATTGCGACCAAACCATAATCCTATGCTGTTTCAGCGACCGCGGCAACCAAATAACCCACCGCATCCGCCATTTACACATAACCCTGAAAATAACCAAGGGTCATTCCGACCCATTAACAAACCCGGACCATTTCAACTTCAACCTCAGCAGCAGCATTTACCGAATAATAACCAAAATCAGGGTCCGTCACATCCGCTGCTTGGACCAGGGTTTAACATTGAAATTGAAGGACCGTTGAACGATATTCACCCGCCATTTCGACAACAGGGTGGTCTTTATGAAATTATACCATCACAGTCGATACATCATTCCGAGGAGGAAATGCGACCGCGACCTGAGATGAAATTACCGGAAATTCATCGACACCCTGAACCAGAAATTCGACGCCCAGAGCTTCAGGAACGCCCTGGGCCAGAAATTCGACGTCCAGAGCTTCAAGAACGCCCTGGACTAGAAATCCATCGACCAATCCCTGAATTCCAGCAGCCACAACGTCCACAACGACCTGGACTAGAAATCCGAAGACCAAATCCAGAATTTCATCGACCAGAACTTCGTCCTTGGCCAGAACCCGAAATTCTTCGACCAGAACTGCAACCTCGTCCAGAACCGGGAATGCATAGACCAGAATTTCATCAAGATGATGAAACTGAGCCAGAATTTCAACGACCACAATTTCAAAATGAAATTCACGATGCTCAGACTCACCATCAACCACCAGTACATCTTCCGGGAATGAATATTCATAAACCTAACCCAGGGCCGGTTGTACAACAGAGACCACCTATCTTGATGCCCGGTAGTCAGGAATTACATTGGAATTCCAATAAGGCACCACAGCCTTTCAACAGTCACGAACTAAATAGTGACGAGGAACAGCATGAGCATGAGCCTCACGGTAGCCACAGCCACGATCGCCCTGGAAATCATTTCCAGCAAAATCCTTTACCAATAAGACCATTACCGCCCATGTTCAAACCAACACCGCATCAGTCACCGTACCTCGAGCGACCATCCACGGTCTATTTTGTTCATGAAACCTATGACCCTGTACCCTCCAGTGAACAGCCCACAACAACGGCCACAACGGAATCCCCTGAAACAACGACCAAGAAATACCCGCAGCTAATTATAAAAGAAATCCCGATAACATCCAAGACAACCCCACGACCAACCACAGTCAAATTCGTACCTAAACCAAATTTCATCCGCCGATCAACCACGGTTCGTTCAACAACGACGACGACCACGGAGAAACCTAAGACCAAAACTCCTGAAACGAGTAGCCAACATTACTTTGGTCTCTATCCGCAAGGTTTCGAGATTTCACCGACTATCGGTGACCTTTTCGGGATTTCCAAACCCCCAACTCAAGCTGCAATGACCGAGAAGACTCTGAGCAATGAAATATTAAATGATAAAGAGAAGCGTATCACGAAGTTCGGGTCATCTTCAATCCGACCGAATGACATTCTCTATGACGGTGACGAGGAAGTATCATTCGGCCAAACTTTCAGTGGTTCAGAGGATTCGGAAGCTATAATTGACCCGGTCAAGAACCTTGTGATTAAATCACCGTTTCAACCCAGTAATTCATCGACCACTGAACACAATCGAACAAGTATTGGTTCGAGTTCGAAGGAACAAGATGCCCTGCTCAACGCGTTCACGGTTCCTGATTCTTTCTTCTCAGGCTCCGCTCCAAAAGATTTTGATTTATGGTGGCCAACAACGTTCAAACCCGTTCCAGGTGCTCCGCAAGTGTCCAGTGAAGTGTCAGTCACACAAAAAGACAAGAATTTCATCCAAGCCACCACATTCAGAAACACGGTGAAACCTACCACTTTTCGACCACGCCGTCCCTTGCTCAGCAGCCCATCGAATACTCGAGATCAGTTGACACGACCAACACAGTCTGTGAGCTCATTCTATGACGAGGATGAAGGTCTGGAAGATGTTAAACTCAAGAATATCGAAATCCATAAAATGCCTAATTTTCAGCGACGACCTGGACCGAACCATCAACCTCCAGCTCCAAATACACACCCAGTATTTGCATTAATTCCAAATTCGTTTGAAGAAGACGAAGAACCAGAAAATTCCGCAGTTCCTCTAGCCAAACCTGAACCACCGAAACCGCCACCAAAGGAATTTTCAACCGAGAAACCGATTTCACAACATAAGCCCGAAGTTCCTGTTAACGAAAATCTACAAGATTCGAAGGAATACGTGGATGACATCGAGGAAACCAATGAAACTTACGAACTTGCTCCACCGGGTTATCCAGTGACACGACTCCGACCACCCCCGCCGCCACCTCCGAGGTCACAGTTCAGTGCAGTTCGTAACGAAGATCAAACCAGACTTCGACCATTCATTCGTCAACCACCACCGTCCCCGCCTGATTTCTCTAATCGACCTGGACCAATTGAAACCCTCAAAAATATATTCCGGCGTCCAACGGTCCCTGAGCGCCGTCCAGAACCTGCGGTTCATCGTGGTCCGCCGCCATCGCAATCTCAGGGTCCGCCATTTCGCCAAAATTCAAACCAAAATCAAAACCAAGCTTCGAACATCATACAGCGACCCAATACTAAGAATTTTCATAATCAAGGCTTCCGACAACCCCAAAACAATGCTCCACCACCGAATCAACGCTTTCCATTTCGTCCAGATTTCACGGACAGTTTTAATAAGGTAAAACCTATTCCGCTCAATCCCGCCACAGAAATTGGTCCACCGCCCCAACCACCGACGAATACCAAACCTAAAGTCCACCCAGATCTAGTCAGACGTCCATCCACGTCCACGTCCCCAGCCCCACTCCTGCTTGACCCCGACCTGTCCTACGAAGATGAAGATGAATTTCCGGCAGAAAACGATATAATTGAACCTGACACGAAGAAAACCAACACCGGTAACGGTAACGGGCTCAGTCTTTCCACGCCAATTATACCGAAGCAAGAAACTAAGCCGCTACCGATACAACCGATAAAAGAGAATACGAAGGTCAAAGATCTGACTCCAGCCGCCGCTGTGAATGACCCTTCTTACTACGACGAGGGTGAGGATGAGGCTAGCGAAGAAAAACCCGAAATCCAGAGACAGCCTGCAGCAAGTCTAACGCGTCCAAGTCATATCGGCGGACATTTACAGAATAATTTCCGCCCGCAACAACAAAGGCTTCCACAACGCCCGCCTATTACGAATCCATTCCGCCCACATGTCCCAAATCCACCGAAGAAGGATTCATCCGAAAGTGCAGAATTGTCCAGACCGAATCACGCTCCACCAAGAACGGAAATGGAACCACCGCCAATTGACAGTCACCGCCTCAAACCCTCCGTCCTGGAACTACCGAGCAATGGTCCGATCCGTTATCGACCTGGTCGACCACAAGACGGTGGTTTCCGACCGAATCTCTTGCGTCCAGATGACCAAATTCTGAAACCAGAGCCGATTCGACCCAATAGTCCATCATTTCATACAATTGCTAGCGTGGACGAGGATAACAAAATTCTTGGGACCAATCTAATTCCAGCCGTGATTCCGTCTCGCAGTACTTTGACCACCAGTGTGAGTGCAAGTACCACGATTACTAAGCCACTGATTAAACCCAGCACGACGACCAAAATCCACCCATCCGAAAATATCGAATCCACCAGAAAACCGATAATAATCGGCTCCGTTGAACCGGTATCACTCGAAATGGAGGACGACATTTCGGATGAAGAAACGCCGTCACTCGCTGGCAGCATGGAATCCTCAATTGTTAAATATGTTGGCGGAACATTGAAAACGGAATCCTTCAGCGAGAAAGAAACCACGACCCGACCCTCATTCAGCCGATCCGTTACCAGAACATTCCAGAGAACGACCGCGACTACCACTACACAGAAATTACCGCTGCCAAGCACAACTTCTAGTAAATCCGTCGTAATTCCAACAAAAGTGAACTTACCAATTAAACCAACCAAACCTGTCGAAATCCCACCGGTCCAAAACACGTTGTCAAGATCAACACCTCCACCGCGAAGGCCGTTTGGTCGTCCAACCCTTGGCCCCGGTGCCCTGAACCCTGAGTCATCTCCAACACCACGACCGGATGCTAGGAAACCGTTCATACCGATCCGAAACCCGAATTTGAATCCGTCTGCCCCAACGCCGTGGCATCGACGAACGACCACTGGAAAACCGGTATCGCAAATCCGATTTTCTTCGGAAGGGTTAACGCCAACACCGTCGACCACGGCACGACCACAGACCAGGTATACGTTCACCACAGAGAAATTTAGCACAACTTTGCGGTTTTCGCCCGCTGTTCGGACGCGAGGCACGACTCGTCCAACGACCACAGAAACACCGAATCTGGTCACAGACGAATCCCAACATCGACCGGTGAGCCCGCTCTCATCCCCGCCCACGGTGGACACCACAGTTATCGGAAGTGCTTCATCTAATGACAATAGGATAGTTAGTCCAACAACTTTCCGTCCTGCGAATCATGATGCTATGATGAAAGAAATGAGCAATAATTCTTCAGAAACTAATCGAGTTGTGACATCAAGCGGGCCACCACAGATTAGTACTGAACCGGAATCAATCGAAGCGAAGGATTCAGAAGAATTTGAGATTTCTGATAATCCAACAATATTGTTTACCAAAAACGGAACAATTTCGGTCAGTAAAAACCCCCAGATTTCACCCACACGTGTGTCTCAGTGGGGAGGAACACGGCGATCTCATTCAGTGGTCGTTAACACGGCTTCCAACATTTCCACAAGATTACCAACGGCGTCTCCCACGCTTTCTACGCGATTTGTGACCCATACCGAGACCCTGACCCAAACCATTCGGGAGACCGAGACGACTGTAGTGTCAGATTCAGTGGGTGCCGAACCGGTCACACACACCGTCGTGATTACCAAGACGCTGCCACCGCAAACCTTAATTTCAACCATTGTCGGAACCATAACGCTGGTCAATACGGTCGAAATCACGCCTACGACTGTCCGAAGCACGATATACTCGGAGCCGACCAAAGGTACCTAAGTCAGTTTTCGTATGTGTACTGTACCGCGACCAGTGATTTAATTCAGTATTTATACATTTCAGCCATATTTGCAGTTACCGAGCAAACAACGATACGAGAAGCATCTTTGGAAAACAGTGAACCGGGGGATAAAGTTTTACACGCTGGAGTTCACAATAGTCGTACACGACCCGTGACCAGAAGACCGACCGCGGAATCAACGACGAGCCGTGATCGAGAATCCACGGGACCTGCAGACAAGAAATCCAAATCTAGGCCGAACAACTTATTTGACCCAGCATGTAATTGCAGTATGCATGGTAATCAAATGTGTCGGACACTTGGAAATTCAACCGTGTCCAAATGTACTTGTAAACCTGGTTATGCCCGAATCAAGCCGAATGCTCCATGTCGACGTATGTGAACGACTTAAACAAGCACCCATATAAACGCAGTTGATCATCTACGATATTTATTATTTATATTTTTATATATTACTTTATTTATTTTCCTTTTAGCGACGTTTACATACGAAATGAGCATGGCTGTAAATAACATGGAAGGAATGGCTTTTAATTTCAATGATCTCAAGAACGAGGCCTCGGATGCTTACAGCAATTTTGCGGGTGTGACCAAAGAAGCCATTGACAAAGCATTTCTGTCAACAGACATCAAGCGACAATTCCAAGGAGCAGAGGTCATGAAAGTTAAACCGGAAATGATCAAGAATGAAATGCTTAGTACGCTCGATCCGCGAATCAACGTAGATTTTCTTGTACAGGTAAATAACGATATTTCTTGCATTAACACTGTTCATGTAACCCATGGGCTAAAACTGCTATTGTTAATTGAATATTCTACATATAGCTCACAGTGAACATGACCGAAGACCGTATCAAGAATCATCTCATTCGAACGCTCAAAGCATCTAATTTCAGTGTAGGGAAAACTGGTGTGATTTCATCCAGGAATATTAGCGACTACGGTGCACGCGGTAATTGAATTTTGGGGAATTTACCTGAATCGTATAATTTTTAGGATGTAATTGTCATAATTTTACCATATTTCCACGTAATTGTAATTCCATAGATTTTGACGAATGTTCCAATCCCGATTTCCATGACTGCTCGGTAAACGCGGAGTGTATCAATGTACGAGGCTCATATGCCTGTCAGTGTCGGGTTGGGTTCAAGGATCGTGGTAAACGACATAAGCCTGGACGAGATTGCAATGGTAAATTAAGTTAAATGTTAATTTTGGATACGATAATTAGATTTAAGCTAATTTTTATGATTTATTTTTGTCAAGAAATGGTAGGCTGTCCAGAATGCAACTATCGTGGAAACTGCTACACAGACAAATATGGAAATTCTTCCTGTGACTGTTTCCGGTGGTATGGCGGGGCAGAGTGTCAAATTAATTTGAAAGGTAAGATTACGTGTTTAACCCGCCTCCACCTGAAACATACAGAGGTATCGACCTGTTTAATTTTTATTAATTTATGTTTTAATTTCTCTATGCAGTTTTACTCATGACAATCATCGTCGTGGGAGCCATACTATTCTTCCTCGTGCTCCTCTGCGGAATTCTCATTTGTCGACGGAATAAACGGACGCGAGAACGACCCGGAAGTAAGTGGACAATAGCAAAACGATAATTACAGCAGATTAACCAAACTTTGTATGTATTGTATATAATATTTGAATAGGTGGACGATTTATGAGATACCGAAGCCCAACTTCACAAGCAACTCTAGAACGAACTGCAATTATGCATGATTCTGGAAGCAGTAGCAGTGAAGGGAGTCAGTCTCCACCCACGAGAAATAATAATCATCATCCCTCCTTTACCCCGGATTCCCTCGTAATCAATGCTGAATATTTATATGGGATAATTCACTAAAATTTTGCATTTTCCAGTAAATAATGTGTTTTAATTTCTACAATTATGGATAATTCTGTCAATAGGTGGATTCATCAGACAAAAACGGGCGTGGAGGACACGATAACGTGAATCTAATGAATTTTTCATTACGGAATGTGGTCATGGATCAGGTATAGGATTTAGAATTTTAGAATTAACGTCGTTTAACAAATAACGAATTAATAATAATACTAAATATTATATTGCACCTGCAGTTGTCGTCTTGTGTTGAAAGATTGAACGACTTTGTATTGCTAATTACTTGTACAATTGATACTCTTTAGCAGGACCGTTCATTGACCGTGGTGATACCACGTGCCAAGATTCGACCGTCATCCCGACCATCCTCTCGTCCGAGCGGGGGTGCAAGTGGCGGAGTTTCATTGGGCCATGACGCTAATGCAGATTTGGCTACTACTGAAAGAAAGCTTATTAACTACTTGGATCATTCAGCATATCCTGTCCCAGTAAGCTTTAATGTACAAGCATTCGGCTCATGGTCGCATGAAATACCAATTAAATACCATACTTTTAAATAATGTATACCCAAACATTCTGAATTGCAGACCCATAAGCCAAATGCTCCCACTCCGTCCACCAGTCAAGCTCAAACAACACTTCAGCGAAATAATGAATCCAAAGCATTTCGTAAGTTATCTCTTCAGGAGAGAAGGATTTCAACAGGTAAAAAAGCTATAAGATTATTGATGTGTCAATTTTGACCCTAACTGACCTGTATTATGACAATAATGTTTTAGGTGCCCTAGTTTCTTCCGGTACGGAGGTTTCCGCTCGCGGAGGAATGCGGCGTCGTTCTACGGGTTTAGAACCAGAGCTTCCGCTACGAGGCTATGAGAAGTACATATAATATTTAGCTTACATGAAAATTATATTTCAGTATAGTGCATACAATTAATTTTAAAATTTTAAAATACAGAACCTTGTCGGATATGAGATCTTATGATGAAACCACAGTTCGGTCTCATGCCAAACAAATGTTTGCATCCGAGACCTCTAGAGCCAGTTGCTACAGCTGTAAACCCCCCTCATACTGTGCTTACAGTGAGGTATGACCATAATTATAATTAATCAAATGTGATAATGATAAATGTATCTATTTTGAACATCTCTCAAGTATTTAACTTGAATGCTATTTTTATTTGACAGTCGGCTGGTCATACAATGGCAGAAAAAGACGGAGCTTCAACTGTGTACACTACACAGGGTAAACTATTTAGAATGGCAAATGTAAGCCTCGAATTAATTGTATTGCTGTTTTATTAATTGTATTTAAGGCTATTTTGAATTTTGACGGTAGATTGTATCATATATGCAAAGCTAATAGTTCGCAAATTCATTACAGGACAGCGACAGTAACTTATCCAGTGACTGAAGTTCACAGAAAAAACGACGCAAGAATTCAATATTTTTTAAATCACACTAAAAGAGACATATCTAAGTACAGAGTGTCTCCGCCTTTCTTCAAGTCAACTTTCACCGTACTTTCACCGTGCTGAGATATAGAATTACCCTGGCCGGGATGCAATTAATCGCTGTTCTAAATTGGAATCGTGCAATATTTACGACACAAAACTAACGACGAATTCCCTATTTCCCAATAGAAATAGCTAACTAATTCTAATCTCTTCCCGTCTTCGCAACAACTCACTTACACATAACAGACACAAAGTGTTACCGGTAGCTGTATGAATAATATGACAAATTATATGTTTTTTTAATTAATTAATTCATGAGCTTGATGACCCTAGGCTATGTAAGGATTTAGTGAATGAATAATTGGTTATATACGAGTATTAGTTTTAAGAAGAAGCTCAGGCTTAACAGTGATATAACTGAGGGGTTTGCTAAGAATATTTAGCTAATTTATAATTTAACTAATTCCAAACTTAACTTTCTGTAAATGTGCCATAGGCAGCCTGTTTTAGTGTCCTGGTGTTTGGGGATCTATTTTGACTTATGGCTGCTACATGGTGTAAATGTTTCATGTTTCATTTCCGGTTATAATGTATAGATTGACCAGAATGCTTTAGAATTATAGATTTATATTTTGTTTTGAAATTTTGAATTGCTCAAGTCAGTCGGTACCTGTTTAGCTTATTTTAAATATTACGAAAGACACACAGTATCATATGGAACAGAGAGGGGTATTTTTTTCTATTCCAAAAAACGAACCAAATTATTGAACCAAATGATTACCATTAACAGTAGTGTATGTTCAGAACCGAATATACAATGCTAATTACCAAATAGCTAACCTAATCTACCTTTAACACAAATATTTATTTTATTTATTTATAACCAATAACCCATGTATATTTGTATGCGAACAAATGAATATTCGGTTCGGCGACCAACAAGTTTATGAATGTTTTTTAGTTAATAAATACTTTAAATATGAATTTATTGCAGATACGTAAATCCTTGTTAAGTACTAGACTTGCTGTACATTTCATTTGCGATCCCGTGATCGTATACTTTTTAAACCTAACCGAACTAACGTAAAAATCTATGGGCTTATGTTAGGTTAAAGATGTATGCGTACCCAGTTGGGAGCCGTCCGTAATCGCAGCTCGTTCAAAATCGCAGCGCTGGCACTAACAAATAGTAACGTTAAGTATGGTTAGGTTAGGTTAGGTTACTGGCACTAATTGTACACTACCGCTGCAAATTTGAACGTGCTGCGATTATACACGCGTTGCGATTTTGAGCTTTCTGCGACTATAGACACAACCCACACAGTTAGTGATTCATTAGAAACGGTTTTATCTGATTTCCACATCGATAAATTCGTTGTAAATACATTTGTCATGCAGATTAATTATAATTATAGCTATATTTAGACTAATTAGTCTCGTGAAGTCAATGCAGGATTCCTTGACGTGTTAAGCAAAACCTGTGGCCCTGCTAAAGAGGAAATCGAACAAACTCGTTAAAATTAATTTTCTGAGTTCCATCCTCCAAAATAAACCACAAAACCACATCGTTTAGCTAGACTTGTCATTGTCACACTTGTTCCCTCAAGTCAAAGTCAAATTGAAGGCTTTTGAGCAACATATTCTAGGAAAGCCAAATACAAACGAGTGCTTATCTTTAGCGCTGCTGTTAATTACATATGGCATTTGTGACGCCAACTAAAAGAATAAAAAATTCCAAATTCCAAATTGTGCTAATTTGGATTTAGGATGAAAGTTAGCAGTGTTTTACGGGTCATTTTAGTTCTGATTAGTTTCGTAACCTTTGTGAATGGGGATTCTGCTGGAGCAGACGGTGAAAGTAAGTGAAAATCCTGGAATATTCAATATTCAGTGGTAGGTAATTCGTCGTGGTCAACTTTGGGTCAATGGTAGACCTTCTGGGCTCAAATTCAGTTGTTTTATTTTTTTTTTAGAAAAACCTAACGACATTTTCACGACCGTTGTGGCCAGCCTCATCCTAGTCGTCATCTTCACAGTCATAACCTGCATTTTCTCTTTCTTCTGTTGCGGAAATTGGTTCAGGACTCCATGGTCCAGTGCATGCTGTTGTTGCTGTCAAGAGCCCAGCAGTAACCCTGAAGATGAGGAACCCAGGAATCAAGAACGTGCTAAGCTCATTCCAAAACATATTGGCGGAGATACACTCAAAGATCCACGAGCACAGCCTCAAGAAAAACCCATCAGTGACCTTCCGCTCGATATTCTAGACCAGATAATTCCGAATAGTCCAGAAGACGATGAGGACGCGGAAAACGACAATAACGAGAATAGGAGCGAATCACCGCCACCACCGCTCCCTGAGGCCCCTCCACCGCCCAAATTAATTCGTGCTCCTGCTTTTGACATTGAAACTGAGCCTATGGCTCCGATCCCTAAAGAAAAGTAATTAGCAATAATCTGCAATTCTAATTCCTAAATAAAACACAAAGTTTGTTTGAATAAAAAATAAAAACGGTACCATTAAATATGTGCGCACTACGATGCAGCGAAACCTAGCATTATGCATAAGTTCTTGCGCTCTCCGTGGACCATAGAAGATAGAACGCCGTGCACCATAGATCTCCCTGCACCATAGATCTCTGTGCACCATAGAGCTCAGTTCACCATAGAGCTCCGTGCACCATAGAGCTAGAGCACTGTGCACCATAGAGCTAGAGCACTGTGCACCATAGAGCTAGAGCACTGTGCACCATAGAGCTAGAGCTCAGTGCACCATAGAACTCCATGCACCATAGAACTCTGTGAACCATAGATCTCCGTGCACCATAGATCTCCGTGCACCATAGAACTCCATGCACCATAGAACGCCGTGCACCATAGAACTCCATGTACCATAGATCTCCGTGCACCATAGATCTCCGTGCACCATAGATCTCCGTGCACCATAGATCTCCGTGCACCATAGATCTCCGTGCACCGTGCACCATAGAGCACACCTGACCTACACTATAAAGATACCCCAAACTCGAATCTCTATTGTTCTCGTATCCGTTTCAATTTTTTAATGAAATTCCAATATGAAAATGAAAAATTACAAGGGTGTGTATAACTAAATCCATTACTCCGTGAAATAGAGAACCGATATTAAACATCGCTTCTCGTTAAATACATTTGAAAAATTACTCTAAATCAAACTATCTTTTGTGTACTTAATGTTATATTTCGAACGAGTACTGGTAAATACAAAGCAAATAAATATTAAATAAGTTTCAAACATAATTTTAAATTAAAGCATAGGTAAATAGGAAAAGAACACAGCTCACGATTTGTTTGGATGAATATTACGCTAATCTTACGCCTCCGACTCTCTTATTTGTGAAAAATTGTTGAAGTCATACAACTCCAAGAAGAAGGTGACATTTGGACGATGGCTTGAGGCTTTGTAGGCCGCTGAAATTGAAACAAAAAAATTGAAATAATTAATTGGTTATAAGTTATAATTTATCATGATTCAAATAGATCCAAAGCAAAACAAATAGAGCAAAAGCAGCACACACAGGAAGCTATGTAAGTCAAGCTGTTTATCATATGTCATATTCAAGATTATTTGAGCCAGTACATGTGAGCTAGCTAGATAGCTCACCAATCAAAAAATCTTGGTCATATTCACTTCCGGCTGTACAGCGCGCGCTTAGAATGCCACCAATTTGATGAAATAGTTGAAATACCTATTATAAGTAACTAAAAATTAGCTGTGAAAACGTATTTTCCGCCAATGTTCCGTCGTCGAATAATTCGACTTTGATTGACCAGAAAGAGACGAGACATCGAGTCCAGATTGTTGAATAATTGCTCTTTGATTTCTCCAGTATTTCCAAGTTCAATGAGAAACTTTTTCCCAGAATTCGAGACAATTGATTTCGGAACCAAGCTCATGACAACTTTCTCGTACAATTTCTTGATGGTCACATTTGCTTTCCGAACATTTTCCTCGTATTTCGGCGTTTCCACGAATTCAATTTCCTCCGCAATCTCCACCATTACTTCACTAACATTCCGACAGACTTCAATTAACTTCTTCACACGTTTCAATTTGTAGTTATTTTGTTTGTCAATTTTCTCACGGAGTTCCACAGCTCGTTTAGTTCTGTTGTCACGTTCTTTGAGAAGAAATTGAAAGATTTTCTCATTGCTCAGATTCTGAAGCGGGAGAGTGAATCCACATTGAATACTCGGAGCCCAGTTGTAGAATGGAAATGGACTGACATATTGTAAGGTGGCTGTTTTGGCAGCAATCAGAACTTTGTGCATGTTTTTCAGTGCATGGCTGGGTAAAGGTTTTTCTGGAGCGGAGCTGGCAAAGGAATGCCAGTAAGACGGAGTCATTGCTGTGGTTCTGTTCTTTGTCACTCGACTGTAAGCCTGTCGAGCATACTCAAGGATGTTCTGGAAGTGTATCAAGCAGTCTTCAGGGGGGTATGGGAGAACATTCAGGAAACAGTCCTCTGGATCCAGTAAACGTGTCTCAAATGCTGAGAGTACGAGAGGTTCTTCCCGTTCATCATCTCTGGATTTTCTTTTCGGTGCTCGTCGTGTAGACATAGAATTTGGAATCAATTGAGCTCCGCTTCGGGTCGGATTGTTACTCCAATATGGAATTACTTCCTTTCCAACTTGTGAAAATCGCTCCAGAGTTACAGTCACCGGGTTCGGGGCGTTTTCGGAATTTGTTCGTGAGATAGGCATGTGGACTTCGTTGTTTTGGAACTGAAAGAAGGCAAATGACAAAAACTAATTAGTAAGTACTCACAAATCGAAAGTACATGTCTTGTCTGCCATTGAAGTCCTGTGACCTACAAACTTAACATTACTCTCAACTGTGGAGTATATACTTACTTATGACTTACTGGTAAAGGTAAGTGCACGTTATTCTGGTGTCTGGGCTGGGAGCAAGGAGCAACCAACATCGGAAAATTTCATTGTTTTTGGCTGGTAATTTCAGAACTAACCTGGCTTATTTACACCGCTTGCATTGGGAGCTTAAGTGTCAAGACTTATTACTGTTGACTGTGTACGTGATTAACATGTAAATATGCGCATTAGGATAGCCTTGAAGTCTTGAATTCAATTCATAAATGTTAGGTCAGGTTATCGAGGATTTTCTTAAATCGAGTTAGGTTAGGCCAGATTTCGCCGATTGCTTCCGGACTTTTGGTTCCGCAAAGCACTGGTAAGCATAATTATCAACTATCGACTAGTGTATACGCATGCTTTTTCTAACCTAACTTAACAGTTACAACTTAACTATCAACTAATAGCAAAGTCAAAGGTTTAAAGTGCGGTCTCTTTTGTCTTTTGTTGCAATTTCTTTGATCCTAACATCCAAACTCCAAAACGCAAAACGGTAACGGAGAACTGAACTATTACGTACTATTTACCATGCCATATAGAACATTTATTTGAAATTTTTAAATTAAATTCAATGCCAATCCAACTCAGACGAAGCCACGACACACAACACTGTAGCCACCTTGATGCCAATCCTAACTTGTTGAAATATTAGCAAATAGTCTGAACTGAATGATATTCGATATTTGACTTACACAACTTACCGTTAATTTGTTATTCCAATTTTGAATTTCCAATGCAATTCCAAGTGCAGAATAGAAAGAGAAGCCCCACTTGGGCAGTCCGTACAGTTGACAGTAAACTACTGACGCTTGTAATCGGTAATCCAATCCAATCCAATCACTTAGTTTCTTGAAGACAATTAAAACTTGAACAGAAAAATTAACTTCACTTCGGATTTCTGACTTTAGATTTCGGATTGATTTCTTTTGTTGACGTTGGAATACCGAGTTGCCGCTGAAAAGTTGGGGTTTCCCACTTTCCTCCTTCGTTGGAGCTGGGCCAAACACTAGAGGGCCGTACGTGTGTCTCAAGGCGCAATGGAACGACGCCCTATTTCTTAAACGTACTAAATACTAGTATTTATAAAAATACGGCTAAACCATGGACAACTCTATGGGCTAAACACGATTAAATATATACCTATATGTACCTATCTTGGTTGGGACACACTTTGACCTTTGACCCTAAGACTCGGTCTTGTCGTCTATGTTGAGGATGTCCGGTTCGCGTAATTTCTTTTTCTGACTAT
Organism: Ceratophysella denticulata; assembly: GCA_034694925.1. Classification (NCBI taxonomy): domain Eukaryota; kingdom Metazoa; phylum Arthropoda; class Collembola; order Poduromorpha; family Hypogastruridae; genus Ceratophysella; species Ceratophysella denticulata. The sequence goes on from JAQFYT010000424.1 coordinate 23,792, forward strand.
TTCAGCAAAAAATACCACAGGTCGGCATCCGAGACTCATTTTCTAAGGTTAGGTTAGGTTTTCCGAAATGCCCGCAAGTTTATGAATTCTAGTTAGGTTAGGTTAGGGTTTCGATGAAGCCCGAAGGGCTTTTGAGTGAATTTTACGTGCAGTGAATTTTACTAGTGAATAAGGTTCGATTTTGCTCTACGATAACTGGTACAGTTCTCAGCTCTGAGAGTTTATGCAACGTAGAAAATTACCAAGAAGTTAGATTAATTTAGGAAAAAAACCTTACCCTAATCCAACCAGTATTTTATGAATCTTACCTAACCTAACCAAAGATATAGAACAAATGGCATATAGCCACAGATACGAACAAAAGCTCAACTGAAGCAGAAGGCATAAAACGCAAATACTAAAAGCAAATTATGATTCTGAAACAGTGAAATGCGAAGAATCAACGAATTGCGTAATAACACTAAGGCTGGAATGCACAATCATTTGATAACCTTGACCCTGTGGTCATAGTAAGCTGACCTGGTCATAAATCTCAACCCCGGTCACGAGGAGGTTCGAGTTCCGAGATCCGCTGACCTTGACCCTGTGGTCATGGTCATAGTCAAAATTTTGTCATTGTGCATTCGGGCCTAAGCAATTACAATTCAAAGACTTACTTTCCAGGAACAGACGCTCATACGTAGCCGTAACCCGAGATTTATGGCAAAGATCCTTAAAATCCCGTTTCGACAGCTCTTGTCCATCATCCCAATTCACATTGGTCCTCGTGCAAATGGTTTCCAATGATGAACAGAAGGATTCAATGACCACAAGTTCACGAACGAGTAATCTAATCACGTTACCGCCTCTTGGGCCCAGTAAACAGCTAAAAAATATTCAACAAAAAAGCATAGATAATTCCAAATTGAATTTAAAATACAGTACACAGTACATTTTTCAGTCAGATGCTTACTTGGCAGAGATATTTTTGATATGACCAACCAAATGTTCATAAATTCTTTCTAAACTGTTCAGTTGATGGAAATTGGAGCAGAGTTCACCCCAGGCTGTATGAATAACTGTGACATTCATGTAACTCCTCACGGTTCTCACAAAAACCAACATTCTGTGCCGAATTCGATTCAATTCTAATAATTGCTTCGATTTAGAACCTGTATTGCATATGAAACAGAATGTTATGCAACACAATTATGCAATTACGTAATGTAATTCAGAATAAATTCAATTTTCAACTAATTTCAACTCACGTTTGGACTTGAGATGCAAGAATACTTTTTTGAGCAAAGATTCCGTGCGCAGTAATTGCATCAAAACTGCAAAAATACTTTCGTAGTGACCCAGGAACTCATCCGTGAGGATTATGTTCAGTGGCCAACCCACAATGTATTTGAGACGAAGGGAATTCAAAATCTGGTAGTCTGTTGCAGGTCAAAGGTCAAAGAATATATGCATATTTTCGACAAACAACTCTAAAAGTGCAAGTCAAAAATTTAATTTATTGAAATTTTTGAAATACCTGAATGTATTTGAGTGCACCCGTCTGGTTCCAGCAATTCTTTGATCACGATATCCTTTTCATGAACTAAAGTGAATGACAAGTTCTTGAGTAATGGATTATTTTCTTGACTTTCCACAGCGATTGATAGGGCTTCACCCAGAATCAGGTTGAATTGTCCACTCCGGCTTGCCAGATCCATTGAAGTTTTCACTGAGCTTCGTTTGACCTGCAGAAACAGACAAAAAACAAGAGTATTACACGTTAATTATGTAGTTGCAATGGGAAATATATAAACGTGCCATGAGAAAATAGAATCTGCCATGAAAAAGAAGAATTGTGCAATACGTCTGCATGGCAGTAAATTTGATTTTAGTCAGATTAGGTTAGGTTAAAACGTTAGCGGATGAGATTGATCCGTTCTACAGGTTAGGTTAGATTTTGGAAATACCCAAATGACCAACAACTAACCTAACCTTTGGAAT